>VZRN01006635.1:162435-176327 GCA_013397935.1 Dasyornis broadbenti | reverse complement strand
TCCTTCCACGCCTTCCTTCCTGCTTTCCTGCCTTCCCCCCTCCTTCCTTCCCCTTCTTCCTTCTGTCCTTCCTTCCTTCCATCCTTCCGTCCTTCCTTTTCTCCCTCTTTTTTTCTGTCTCACTCTTCCTCTTCTTCTTTCCCTGCTTTTCTACCTTCCTTCAAACAAAGATTTTTCTGACAATTTATGGGAGATTTATTCAGGCAGCCAATACCTAAATCAGAACTAAAATTCAGGTAAAGAGTCGTGATTAAATCTTTGAAGCTTAAATGAAGGAAATTACATTGTCCAATATGTCTAAAGGGAGATTTATGTTTTAGATATTTGCTTTACATATGATTTATGATGTCATGTAGTGCTGAAAAAATAAAACTCCAACAGGTCAAGATCTTGGATAGAATATCTGTCTGCTTCCTAAAATAAAAACAAAAGAAAAAAAATAAACTAATAGTTAAAACCAACATAACTCTTTAATTTTAAATTGAATTCTTTATTTGAAGGAGTAGTAATGATCTTATATATTTTTTTTTATTTTAAAATATTAAAAATTTCATTATATAAATAATATATTTTTCAGTCAGTATAAACATGGAGAATGTGTATCTAAAATAAATCTCCCTTTGTGATGGTATTGATGGGGTGACTGCTTCTTGGTTTTTTTTTTTTTTTTAAGGTTAATCTGAATTAGTGTAAGTTTTTTAATGTGGACTAAATTACAGGGTTTTACAGGAAAAACATATTTGCAAGTGAACATAATAGTAAAGTTCAATCTTACATTCAAATGTGATTGTTTTTTGGAAGGTCTGAAAAGTAAGATTGTTTAACTAAAGTTGCGAATAACTTATTAATTACTGAACTTGCCCTCCCATACTTTCCTCTGGCCAGATGCGACCATGTTGAGGAATTTAATTGGAAAGAGAATTATTTAGAAAACATTTCCCATAGTTGCAAAACACAGAGTTCGTAGCTCAGTTAAAAGGACACTGTAAATTTAGTTGGGAATTAATATGTAGGTTTGATATACTTGTTATTTTCTGTAATTTAACTATATCTACTCCATCTTTCTCTCAGCTACAAAATTTCAGAAATATACTCTGGAGTAAATTAAATGTGGGCTATCAAAATGATCAGAACTTGTTAAGGATATGTGATTTCTCTGTTTCAAAGTGATGCATAAGTGGCGTATGGGGCAGAAAAGTAGAAAAAACTGAGTTATTTTTTCCCTGGCTTTTATGTATTTCTAAACTTTCCTAACAGTCCATTAAAATTGTCATTTAACCTAGTAGATATGAAGTGTTAAATATCTCCATATGATGCTTTAAATGCAAACAACAAAATATTCCAAAATTGTAATTGGAAATGAGGAAGTGAAATAGATTGTAAACCTGAACTTAAACTGATTTTTCAATTTCAGTGTCCCATTATGTGGAAGCATAAAACACAACAAAAAAAAAAGGAGATCAGATTCTTCATTAAAAAATTGAGAACCAAATTACTCACTCTGGAAGCACTATCTGGAAAGGCGGAGGGTTGTAGACAATTTGGGGGATCCATATGAGTAGAAGCTATGCCACTTTTTTCTCTTTTGTTTAATATGTGAGAAAGAAGGCTTGATACTTTCTGTTCTTGCTATATACCTTCAAGATATTGAAAAAATGGTGATACACTGTGATCTGAGGTGGGATTCATCCAGACAAGGAAACATCTCTTTTTAAGATACTCAGCTTTTCTTTCATGTTTCTTCCCTTTAACGTTAAATGGGTCACAGGACTTACAACCTACCCACCTTTTAAAACTATCCATGCTTCCTTCTCTTGTCTGACTTAACCAGCAGTGATTAGAATTGCTTGGTATTTCAGGGAGAGGTGTGTGGTAGAAATGCTCTAACTTATTGGTAAGCAAAGTAGGCAGCCCTGGTCTCACTGGTAGCAGGAAGATAAGTGGTTTAGCATCAGACATTATATACTTGGAAGAAATAAAAAAAATCAGGAAAAATATAAATAAAAAAGAGTGCAAAGTTTTATTGTCAAGCGCGGCTGTCACTTCATGAAACCAGAGTCATATATAAGATATATGTGACATACTAATAGGAAGTAATTTACCCAAGGATGTTTTTGTGCCTTGAAGTGCCTTCAACATTTCTGCTTTGAAAACTTTGCAAGTGTGTATGCATCAGAGCAGTTACCAAGGCGCTGAAGTTCCCAATTTGTGCACAATGTGACTTTTATAATGCTATTAAACTCATCTCATGGAAAGCGGTGTGCACAAAACAATGATACATGAGATCTCAAGGAGGCTGCTGACTGGAGGAGAAGACTGGAGTGAGGAGAAAGCTTTTATAAAGTCACTTTGAGAATGCACCTCTGCTCCAGAAACCCTCTGTTTATTCTCTTTGGGAATTGCCTTCTGCGCTTTGTGTGGAGATTCTTGCATGTCCTGGTTTGGTCTGGGGTAGAGTTAATTTCCTCCACAGTATCTACCATGGGGCTGTGTTTTGGACTGTTGCTGGAACTGTTGATAATACAGAGATGTTGTCACTACTGCTGAGCAGGGCTTGCAGAGTTATCAAGCATTTTTCTTCTTCTCACCCCATCTCAGCAGTGAGCGGGTGCTCAAGGAGGGGACAGAGGTAAGAGGGCTGACCCAGGTGATCGCAGGGATATTACTATAGGTACCATTCTCAGCATGCAAAACTGAGAGAAGGAAGTGTGTGGGGGTAGTTTGGAGTGATAGGATTTGTCTTTTCAAGTCACTGTTGTGTGTGATGGGGCCTTGCTTTCCTGGGGATTGCGCAACACCTGCCTGCTGACGGGAAGTGTTGGATGTATTCCTTGTTTTGCTTTGCTTGTGTGCATGGTTTCTCCTTCTCCTGTTAACTGTCTTCGTGACAAACCCATGTGTTTCTCCACTTCTGATTCTCTCCCCATCCCACCACGATGTGTGGGGCTGAATTATATTTAAACCATGGCAATGCTTCTTGCATTCCTCATCCCCTCAGTATAATAAATTGCATGCATCTCTTTCTCTCATTAAAGTAAATTTATTATGGTACTCATCTATTTACCTGTAGCACGGGGCAGAGACAGCCCAAGATTCCCTCCTGTCCCATGAGGTCTGACTGGAAGGGATGGACTCATGAGTCATTAGGATGTGTAATTCTACTGGTCATAGGGTGAGAAATAAAAGCTCACATTTTCCAGCTGAAGTGTGACTCTTTACTCTTGTACCTTGTTGCTGCCTTGCCCACCTGCCCTGCTCTTTTCTCATCTGTCTCTTTCTGCATCCTGACTGTAAATTCAGGGGAATTTTTTCAATTGTGTGAGCAGTAGCAGACACATGGTGCCCTGTTCTGGGCTCTGGGCTTTCAAGGAGTTTATTTGAACACAAGTAAACCCCACAATTTTACAGCTGAAAATGTTCTCCCTCCTCCTTTTTGTGTGCTGGACATTTCTGAGCATTCCTTTTGCCTCATGGAAGGCAAACTGAGAGCACCAGTGTAATTTGCTACAGACAAGAGGTGAGATGATGATAGACCTGGTCACAAGTTTTACCTGTATGATGGGAAAATCTAAACCTATAATTTTTATTTGTTCATTCATAAAATACAAAAAACTCTTTGAGAACAAATAAACATCTTGCTTCAAAAGAAAATTCCCTGGAGGAAAAAGGTTAAGGGAGGTGAAGATCAGTCCAAATATTTTGTTGTACTAAATTCAGAGAATTTAATTCACAGTAAAACTATATATGATTTTTTAAATGCACTAAACCAATGTTTTTTTTGTAGACTATGTTGAAATTTTAAAAGAGATACCCCGTGTGGAAGCTTTTGCCGCAGTACAGTTTGTCGCCATAACTATGTTTCATTTGTTTTCCTCCTCACTTGAAATTTGCTTGAAAACAATACTTTTTAAGGCATTTTGAAAGGTATAATGTTACTCAGCAGACAGGCATTCTGCAGCATTGCTTTGAACTGCTTTAAAAGGCAGTGACTCTGGCCCTGAAGTGCCCTGCCTGGTTTAAGGCATCTAAGGTAGGAGTGGAGGCAAAGACTCCAGACTACTCAGTCAGTGTGGCCCTTTCCTCATGAAGACTTAGACTAGATAGTCCTTAGCCATAAACTTAAATATTCTGGAGGTACTCAGGCTTGGATACAACAGTAAGGAACAAGTAAAACCCAATATAGCTGCGTTTAGGTGTAGGAAGGTCTGTTTAGTTGGGAAAAGGAGCAGGCTTGGGTCTGTCCTCTTTCTCCACCGGCCATCAGAGCTGATGTAGCTCTGCAGCAAATAAATGGCCTTGTATTGAAGTAAGGAAAAAGCAGTGGAAGAAGATGACCCATGGTAACTAAGACCTGCTCCTGAGGTGGTCCAATTAATACATTTTCTTTTGTCCATGCTTCCTTCCACCTGAAGACACAGCTTGAGTCTTTCTCTGGGGTGTGAATGTGAAAATATCTATAAGTGAGCTTGTGCCCCTGTTTCTCCCCCCATCCCCTTCAATTTTCTTAATGGTATTCAGGGACAGTCATACTTTTATTTTTCAAATTACATCAAGGCATTGTATTAAATATAGGATTTGGGACTTGGCAAATCAACAAGAGCATTGTACTCGTATGGAGACAAAAGGTGACTGAACAGTTTAGCCAGCCGACATACAGGCAAAAGTAATGCTCCACGGTAAGAGGATTGCTGGCTCTATTGTTGGGCCCACAACAGGAACCAACTTATTGCAACATTAATTTCCCATCTCACATGGAAGTTATTTCAGGGAGAAGACTAACAAGCAAGCAGTGCCCACAGTTTAATCCTATTGTCACCCTGATGGATTTATATTTGCTGCTGGGTTGTAGAGGTGGAATGAGGCTGCTTTGTTATTATTTCAACTGCATTTGCTGGGGGAAAAAAACAACCCCAGGATTAGGAAAACATGGCTTCTGCTACCTTTAGATAGTCAGGAACTGCTGTTCTGTTAGTGTAGGTATAAGATGACTAAAATTATATCTTAGTGATGCAGAAATTCTTCTCTCAGGAATGATGGAAATATTTTTAGCTGCAATTAAAGCTTGTGAAATGTCTTTTTTTTGTTGTTACATCTGTTCTTATGACTTCATTTCTCACTCGCCTTTTTTTAATTTGTATAGCAGCAGTCACAGCAGTACATGGGGCCAAGAGTAGTAGTTATTGCATGTTTCCTGCTCTCTGCATCTTGGAAATATATGTTGAAGTTCACCTATAAGTGTGTATTTCCTCTGTAACCCAAAGCTGAGCCTTTAATTGGTTTTTACAGTTACAGGCAACTACTATACAGACATTGAAAAGCAGCAACAGATGTCTCCAGTAGACCAGGCATTCAAATATTTAGTTCTGCAGATTTGAACTTGGTGTCAGAGCCTCTAGGTATCCTTTTCAGAACAAATCTGTTTAACCTTACAGGCAAAGAAAGACAGTCACAACTTTGGATTATACTTCCGACTCAGTTTAGCCAAATCTTCAGTAGGTGTTGACGGCCATAATTCCACTAAAGTCAGAAAGTGTCACGGTGGTTTACATGAGAAAGACAACTAGACCTGTAGTTTTTATGGCATTGTTGAAAGAGACAGCTCCTTCTCAAGGTATTCACAGTCAGAGTGAGTAATACACTGTGGAGGAAATCCACAGGAGTTATCATCGTTTCTGTTGAAATCACAAATCTGCATCATTTACAGGTAGTCACAATTTCTTGTGCTTAACAATTTCAGAAAAATTTTATTTGAAAAAAACTCAAAACAACAAAACACAACAAATCTTTAGGAATGAAAATTACTCCCAATTTTATTTTTTTTTTCCCCAGAAATGCTGATGAATTTGATTTTTTTTTTTTTTAATTAGGTTTTCTTTTGGTTTTGGGGTTTTTTTCAGTATGCTGAAACCAATACCTGCAAGTATATACAGAACATTTTTATCTTAATTATTCTTACAGGCAAAAAATAGAAAATAAACCCGCTCCCAACCTTTTAAATTGCTTGTGAATGGTGTTTACTTATTTTATTCATACGGTATTAACTGAAAAAATATTTTTGCTGACAGGAAACTTGCCTAAAACAGAATCTTTCTTCCTTGACGCACATACAAATGCTGTCTTCCTCTCCAAGTTATTTGACTGCATCAGTCTAGCATTCAGAATGGCACCATGGCTCTTGTTAATGCTCCTCATTATGTCATTTAGTTATGTATGTTTTTTTTCTCGCGTATGCATATTATATTTTTTGCTGCTCAATACTCTATTCCATACGGATGGAACACATTCAAGGGCCTGTCAGCCTGACAGTCTTTCTCAGTCTTCTTTAAAAATAATCTCTTTAAGTATTTCTTGATCTAGATCTCTGCCTTATGCTCTCTGGAGCAAGGAACATATCTGATTTTTAAGTACAAAGAGTTCCTTTCTACAATTAGTAAACCATTTCCAAGAGTGGAAAGCTGATACACAGTTCTCAAAAAGCCAAAAATATGCAAAATATCAACCAGCCCTCTTTGCGTAATCCTGGTGCTATCATTAAGGTTTTATACTCCCCAAATACCTTCCTTCAGATAGATTTGAGGCAAGTCTATTGGAAGAGTCTGTCTAGCACCATTTTAAGTCCTGTGTGAGGTCCCCAGTTTCCTCTTATATCTTGTTCCTGAACTTTAGCAGCCATCATCTTCCAGCCCAACTCTGGAATCTTTGATCAGAAATTACTGCAGATCCCTGCTCAGTGGCTCATTTGCATTTAATATAACTATAGCTATTTAAAAATTATGAATTTGGGATTCATTTCACCTAATTTTAGTTAACTGCAGGGTAAGTGTCTACATAAGAGCTGGTTTTCTGAGCTCCAGTTGCTAAAATTGTGTGACTTCTCAGAGGGATTCCTCTGATTAAATGCCATGCCTACTTCAGGCAGAGCTTGATTATTCACCAGAATACATTTGGCTCTCCCTGGAAAAGGATCCCAAGCACGAGGTTCATGTTGCAGAACAGAAGGCACCTGGAAAGTCCTGTGTGCTGTCTGCCAGCCCAGCATGGATGCCTTGGATCATCACATGTCAGTGTACGAAAATGAGCTGAGCCACAAATGTCCGGGAATTTCTGAGCTGTCTTGATTCCCTCTGGAGTCAGCAAGGAGAGAGAGCTGGGAGGAATTTGTTTTGGGAGGTGTGTATTCCTCACTCTTTGCTGTACAGGAAAACGATGTGCCTAATTTTAAGTCAGCTTAAGTGGTCCATAGTGAAACTCACCCTTGCATACCCATGGCAGATGATGTCAATCTTTTAATAGTACTTTTAGAAAAAACACATCATTTTATCATGCCTTGAAAGTAAATCTTAATCTATTTTGGCTGGGAAGGTTGTTTCTGCCCTTGATTTGTATAGGAGCCTAAGGCAGTTGCCTATTTACTTATTTCAATGTTTCTTTACCTGAGCAGTGAATAATAATCTTACAGGGATTTTATTATTTATTATTAACACTGATACGGCACTGATTATATACAGACATATTTAATATCACATTATGTTAGATGCCGTAAAAATAAATCAAATGATACAATTTCTATTCCACAGGTTTTGCAACCTGAAAAAAGATATGCAACAAAAGTGTCCTAATAAAGATGTGAAGTTCATAAGGAGGAACAAAATTAATCATACAAAATCCATAGTCCATCAGAGCAGCAATTATAAGTCATTACCTGATATTTTTCAGTGCTTTTACCTGTTTGGATGAAAGTCTGTAGACAGGCTAATGCCAGTGTCAGTGAATCATATAGGGGATGAGTGCTTGTAAGCAGGCTTGCTGTATTTGGGAGAATAAACATTTGTGTTATGCCAAAAAAAGCAGAAAAAAAATAAAAAGAAAACCAAACCAAAATAAAATAAAACATATTTGCTTTGAAGTATTTCAAATAGAATTCCATTTACATTTAGTAAAATTCATTGTTATGGAAATTAATTGCTTTACATTTAATGTGCAACAGTTCAGCAAGAGATTACGAAACTATTTTGATTTTTTTTATTTCTACAAGAAACATATTTTTGCAGTGCCTACAGTAAGTGTAGTCTAGTGGATTTGATTGGAGAAAAAATATGCCATGACAGGAGAAACAGATTAGCTGTACAGGAGAGGGAATATATATTGGACTAAAGCAAGCAAGCCAAACACACACAGAAGTCCAGACCAGTTTAACACACAACCTTCTCTCTAGAACAGCATCATGTATTCATGCACTGGGTACTAAGGCTCCCATGTGCAGTTATCCTAGACAACATCCACAGCTATCAGAGAACACATGCTGAGATTTTTTTGCAGCATAGCTGAATCTCAGCCCAAAGATTTGATGCCAAAAAGACCAGATTCTGTGCATCAGAAGCTGATGTAACTTATTCACTTGGATAATATGCTGTAATTTACTAACTTGGATGTACACATCTGCACTCACCTGTGCAGGACCATGACCTGAAGCTACAACATAAGCAAGCATGATAGATTCTAGCACCTCTTTAAGATCAGGTTCCTACTCACATACTGTCCTAACTGTTGAAGGGTCATCTTCACCGTATAAACTTCAGTTTGTATCTGATAGTCCGTAAGTGAAGTATCCAGATAAATGAAAAAATGTATATGACCGATATGAAAACAGGATATGCACTCAATTTCCTTAGAAAATTGCTGAAAAGCAGCTATTCTTCAAAGTTGCCCAAAATTGTAAGAATGAAGTCTACAAATCAGAATATAATTTTCTTAACTTGTGTGTTATGTGTATTCTTCTCTCCTGCCTCTAAAAGTATTCCCTGCTTTACTCATTAAAAATAAACCATTTAAGTAGGCAAAGCTGGGAATGGGTAGTGTCTCAGTCTTGCCTATCACTACGGAATACCTCTGTTGGTTATTCTTTGGGTGTTAACATACTGTATCTAATAAATAGTAGTGACAAACTGCAAACACCATGGAAAGTTGCATTGATTATAATATTAATTCAAGAGCAAACAAGACAGATTTTTTTCTTTAATTCAGGGGGAACAAAACACAGCATAGAAATTGAACATAAACAGAGTTGGGATCTGCAATTCATTTTTCTTGTTTACTGGGAAATTGGGCCTAGTTAAGTTTCAAAAATGCTAATGAGGAAATAAATTAGGTAGCAATTTTCTAAGGCAATATCTCATTGGATTTGTATTTGTTTACTTTTATCTATATTTGTCCTTGTTAACCCCTTTTTTCCCAGCCATTCAATTTCATTCACTCAGTTTTTGTTTTTTTTTTTTTTCTATTTTTGAATATTTGTTTGGTATGATAGCATTTATATGTTTCTAAGAAACTAATAGCTACACTTCATAAAAAGGAAGGAGGGAGATAACCCACTTTGAGGGTCCTGTGCTCTGCTCTTGTCATGTTGTGAACTGAATGGTACATCACTCATACTAGATCTCCAAAAAGCTCCTGACATTTGACTACCTCTGTTCACACTAAAGTTAACAGTAGTTCATTGAAACCAGTGAGATCAGACTTAGGCCAGCAGTAATTACTTTTGAAAATTCCATCCTTAATCCCCAATAGTTTCTATTAACCTTTGTGAGATGCTTCTCTGGATGGAAACTTTAATTGTAATGAACCTTAAAAACAAGAGGCAAGTGAAGATATTTTTTTCTTAAGGCTAAACTATATCCTCATGAATTTGAATATAACTCTCCTGTAGGTATGTTTGAGGTTTTTTTTTTTTTAAGCGAGAACCATTTCACCATCATAAGAAAAAGTTTAAGAGTAAATTATTGCATGACATTAAATGTATATGGCTCAATGTAATGTCATTGCACTGTAATTCCCTTAAGTTTTGCTCTGGGCAACATACTTAGTGCATGGACATCAATCCGGGTAGAGAAAAGATAACGCACTTGCATCAGAAAATTCATCTGCAATGCAATTCCTTTCTGTTTCACAGGATTGTCACCATTAAGAAGTCAATTTTCAAACCCCATATAGTGACTTTGAGAATGGCACTCGAGGACCTGCTGATATAAAACCTATCATTATCAGGTCAATCATTTCCCAAAGCAGTGACAGATATTCAACATTATTTTCAGAGATAAATGAATAGTCTTCATCGCAGCTCCTCTCCTTGTTGGCAATTTCAGTAAAGAGGCCAAGAGGTGAATAGCCTGCAGAACTGGTTCTCTTTTTTTCATGCCTTGGGTTGACTTTTTTAAGTTAAAGACCTTTTGGAGAAAGTTTGCCCCCTCACAGCGTTTTTTGCAAAAAATGGCCATGTATGTGAATTTCGAGCAACCAGCAACACCCATTGCTAAAGGGCAGGAGCTAACCAGGGAAAGGTCATTCCAATTCACAAAGGGCTTTGATATTTCAGAATAGCTGACTTTGTTATGAACTGAAGGAGAACCTCACATTTCAAATTCTTTGTGTAAAATAAAAAATGTCATGTTCTTCAGGAAACCCACCAGAGGAGCCATCCTGAAGGTATGAACACTGGAAGCTCCTGGGAGGGTGGTTGCACAGTGGCTCCACAAGTTTTCTGTTTCTCTTATCCTACACATTTGAAATGGGAAGCCACTTCGGTAAGTGGCGAGATGAGGAGGGGCCAAGGGATTCAGGAGCTGGAGATCCAACAGCTTCTATGCTTTCATCTTCCCTTCCATGAAAAGGGGCACAGTGGGATCCTGGCAATTCCTGTAGTCAACTAATGGAAAAAAATGGAGAGAGACAATGACCAAAGAGTAGACAATTTTTTTTCTAATGGAACCTAGTCTTAGATTCTAACACAATGCTATCAACATTCAACAGCTGCCATAAAACACTAATATTTTATGATTTTTAAATTTTATAAATTATCACCTCCTGAGGGAATATTATTACTCAGGAAGTTTCTACTAAACAGTAATGAGGATAAAGCACTTCTAGAAGTTTTATTGTTGTTTGTTTGTTTGTTTTTCAGTTTTACAGCTATTCTATGTAAACTGCTTATACATAAATTTAGGGGCCACAGACCTAGATTTAATAAAACTTTTCATCTTTATTCATTCTTTAGTTTATTTTCCAAAATACTTTGCTATCATATACTTGTATTACCATATTCATTCTTTGTCAAATACAAGGTAGATTCAGAAATGATTTGTTTGTTTTGTTTTGGTTTGGTTTGGTTTTTTGCATTTTTTTGTTTGGTTGGTTGGTTTTTGTTTGTTTGTTTGTTTGTTTTGTTTTGTTTTTTCCCTTGGTTTTTGTTTGTTTGTTTCTTTTGTTAGTTTGTTTGGGGTTTTTTATTTTTCAGAACTGGGAAGTGAGTGTGACTCCCTTCTATGCTAGAGGTATAATTGGGAATAGATAGAGAAAGCTTTCAAAATATAAGACTTTGTAAAGTTTTTTTCAAGATATAGGAGGAAAGAAAAAAGAAAAAATAATAACATCAAATGAGAAAACATGGGTTTTGGTTAATATTATATTTCTATTTTGATTGTTGCCTCTTTCATGGTCATCATCCCACATATCAATGAGTTTTTTAAGCAGGCTTTTATTTCACCTTTTGTAAAGCCTCATTCCTTTAAAATGGAATAGGCCAAGTTTCACATGTAAACTAGATCCATCACCTGCCTGAAACCTCCAGTGGAGGCCTCTTTGCATCTTTTATATTCCTCTGACAAAGTCCAGACAGTCACAAACTGAGGACGGCCTTTCTTTATCCTTTGCTGGGGTTTTCCCCTGCAAGCTCGTGCCTTCCTGCCTTCCTCTCTGTACTCTCTAAACACCTGCATCAAGACCTCGTTCCTTGAAAGAAGACACCCGTTTCCTGCTAAGCACCTCTTTAACAAGCCTCATTCTAAATAAACATCATCCATCACATAACTGTGTGATTTATACTTTTCATCTAGGAAGGTGTGCTGATCCAGGCGCCAAATGCAGACTAAGCTCCCTTAGGGAATGAATTCATCCTTATGAAACTTCCTCTTCAAACTCCATTTCTCATTAGAATGAGTGTTTTCTTTTTCTTCTTCATTTTCTCCTACATTTTACTGTCTCCCCCATTCCTCCCATGCATCAAGTACTTTCACATTACTCTTTCTACATTAAAAAAACGCTTTGTTACAGGCAACCTTTCAATTAAATTTCTAAGTAAAATGACTGTATTAGGCAAAAGTTTGTGTAGTCGCCAATAAAATGTCAGATAGTATTGAACACAGGCTTGGACTAACTTTGCAACCCAATAAGTTATTATGTGCAAATGTTACAACTTGATTTTGAAGAGAACACACATGTATGATGAAGCCATTTTATGGCTAAGCTGAGTGATTGATTACAGCATTCTGATCCATCTCGACAAGATAAACTCAGATAAAAGAATCTGATGATATTTAAGACTTGACAATTTATTATCCGAAGACTCCTGTAAAAATGATTTTATAATTCCCTTCATTTAAGTGGGGTTTTTTTGAAAGTAATAAAATATATTTTTCAGAGTAACTGACTATGATCAGAAACTCTTTTTGCTTGCTAGCAGCAAATTCTACTAAGAAATAAAAATGAGATGAGACAAAAACAAACATTACTGTTTGTCCTAGCTGCTTCTTGAAGCTGCTTTATGAAAGCTAGTCAAATGAGAACTTGTTTTTCTGTTAAAACTTTAAGCTCTTTATTATGCTTAAAATCTTGTTATGTACTAAAGGGAAATGCAATGAATACATGAAGACAAGAATTTATTATTAATAAAAATGAAATCTTAATGGTAAAGCTAGACAAGTATTATTGGTTCAGATTTATTTATTATTGGAAAAGAAAATCAAGAATATTTGTACCAAGAAAGAAGTCTCAGCACTATAACACAAAGCAGTTAGAATTGTTATACACAAAGTAGTATCTATGCCTTCCATGAACATTATGGTCACCTTTCCTCTGTCCTTCTGCATCCTATATGACACATCTTCCTCAAGCAAGGGAACATTTGGACCAGGCAATCAGTGTTCCACGTTCACAAATGCGGAAAATATGATGTTAATGGGGTTTCTTCATTATTCCTCCATTTTGGGGGAATTGGCATGGGCTATTTTTGTATTTTCTAACATCCTTATATGCTTTGCTCTTCCTTCCTTGTTTGCACAATCATATTACATTCCAAATATGTACTACATATTTACTACACAAAGACTGTTCTATATATATTAGATATCTGTCTTTTATGTCTTCGTTGCCCTTAAACCTAATTTCACCCAACTCTAAGCGTTCATTTCTTTCACACTGGTGACCTGTTTATAGCTCCAGAACCAGACTGTAGAGCACAATCCTTTTCTCCTAACTTTACCTATTATGTTAGACCCAGTCTTTGTTTGAGAAGAATGATGGAGTACTTTCAAATTACCGAAAAGGAACCTAAAATATATTGAATTAATTACATACTAGAGGCACTTGTCTTTCTTACACTCTGAAAGTTATATGCTTTTATTTTGGCACCAGTTACATATACTCCTTATTTCAGCGCAATATTAGACACATAATAGTAAGATCGGTCCATCAATCCACTGCGCTTTCGTTTGGCAACGTGGAACCCACCTTAAATGGGGTTCCATAATCTTTCCCTCAGGTTACATAATCTTTCCCTCATCTTCAATATTGGCAAATCTCTTTCATTACCCTCAGAGTCAAAAACTTCAATTTAGTTGAAGAGACAGCAAATCCACCAAATCTCCAACCCAAAATAATTTTTTTAAAGCTCCTGTTGGCTTCTCTGAGAACTGGATATTCTGTATTTATTGATGTATTTAGCCTTCCTGGATTTCACACAAATGTTTTCTAAACTGACTCTGTTGATGTGACAATCAATCCATTTTGGTGATATGGCTGCTGGAGTAAGCCAGATATCTACCAATGTTTTTTTTTTTTTT
>VZRN01006635.1:134699-162417 GCA_013397935.1 Dasyornis broadbenti | reverse complement strand
TTTTTTTTTTTTTAAATCTATTACTCTTAGTTCTGTTTGGTCTCAATAATACAATGAAACATATTGTTCCAGAAGCAATTAGAGCCAGAAGACTGTGAGTCCCTACTCCAACTAATTTTCTCGTCTTAACCTTGGGCAAGGTTTTTAATTATTATTTCCTTCTATCTCTAATATATGAAATAGGGAAACTGTTATAGCCTGATACCAAAGATAGCAAATATCAAGAGCGTGGAACTGTCTAACTACCATATGAATAATACTCTGCATATATTCCCTACACATATTAATAATCATAATAAATGTCATAATAGGTAATAATGCATTTGCTTGCTGTGCCTATTGTTTCAAATAGAGTACAACCAGAAAAACTGCAATAATTGGTATGAGTAATCAACCATCGCAAACAATGAAAGTTTCAACTGAAAATAAGTACCAGATGTTGAATGAAGAATAGTGCAATAAATAACCTAGAGGTGTGAAAAAGAAGCAAATTTAATTTCATCAACAATTTTTGAGTTGATGAAGTTATTTTTTTGTGAACTGCATAAAATACACCAAAAATGTTTATTAGGAAAAAATAATATTTCAAAGACTTTCCTTTAAAAAAATAATGAGGTTCTACCTCTACTTAAGTCATTAAAATCTTGTTAGGTTGCATCTAAGACAAAATGTTATCATAACATAAAAATCATGTGGCACAAATACCAAGTTTTTGTTCTACCTACACCGAAAAGGGACATTACAATGCCATAAGAATTCTTCCTATATTACTTTAAATTAAACTGTAAATTAAATCAATATTATTCACTAAAGCTTAATTTTACGCAATTTATCCTCTTGTAACCCCAATATAGGAAGGACATGGACATATTGGAGCGGGTCCAAAGGAGACCTCAAAGATGATTGTAAGGTTGGAGCACCTCTCGTAAGAGGAAAGGCTGAATGAAGTGGGAATGGTCAGCCTGGAGAAGAAAAGGCTTTGGGCAGAGCTTATAACAGAGTTACAGTACTCAAAAGAAGCTTATAAAAAAGATGGGATTTTATTAGCAGGACCTACAGCAAGAAGACAAGGTTCATGGTTTTAAACTAAGAGGGTAGATTTAGCTCAGATATAAAAAAGAAATTTTTTGCCATGAGTGGTAAAACACTGCTACAAGCTACCCAAGGATGTGGTGGATGCATTCAAGGTCAAGCTGAACAGGGCTCTGAGCAAGTTAATCCAGTTAAAGATGTTCCTGCTAACTGCAGGATTTTGGATTAGATGACTTTTACAGGTCCCTCCCAACCCAAACCATTCTATGATTCTTTATTTATGACCAGATGCAGTCATAACCCATACCAAATATGTCCTATTTCTGCCAGCGACAGGAGATAAGATTGTTCTTCATCTGATATTACTGCATGTGAATGAAATGTCTCAGTTAGAGGCTCTGTCACCTGTGCTTGCAGTCTCACTGGACATACTGAGACCATCATTCAGCCACTCACAGGATACAAGGCTAGATCACCCTCTGGAGAGGATCGCATCTCTCTGTGACTCTAGGTGGACATTAGACAATCTCATCTCCTAGTTTAAAACCTTGTTTAGGCTATAAGCTTTGGGAAGAAGCATATAAAAGTTCCTTATCTCAAGTTTTAAAGATTTCCAGTGATTCATTTTGGTTTTGTATCGGTAGTAGAGGTCACCCATTTAGTTGCAGAAAGTGTTATCATGTAACTTCTGGGTTACTTGAAAATTAGCAAGACTATCTCCACATTCACTAAATAGTTATAACCTTCTTTTGGAATTATTAGTCAGTGTTATTTAACTACCTGCCAGTGAAGGTTTATTCTTCTGCCATCTGAGATCTGAGTAGAGCTGAGGTTCTTGTGAGCTTGGGACAAAGAAACAGGAACACCTACTGTCTTGAGCAGTTTCTAATAGTTTTTAAACAATTATTGTATGATACATCTGTTTAGTTCAAATATATAATTGCATCTCATTACCATCTGGAATTGCACAACTGTTTTGCCTCATTTTCAGTTTATTTTGAGACATTTCCTTCTCACAATCTCAGTTCACTGAATCTCTGTCTCTACCATTGTGAGTGCAGCTCAGTATTAAAGCTTTAAACTCTCATGAAGAACATTGTCAACCTTAATTCATTTTACACTGAAGCAGCTGTACCTCGAAGGAATACACTGTCCACTGCTTTGTCTTGGCCCTGATCTGATGGATGTGCTTTGCTCATCAGGCTGAAAGAGGTGTTGCCATTCCCTATGCAGGGTGTTTCTGGGCTTTGCTTTGTGGGCCCTCTGAATGTGATCAAGACTGGACTGGTTTTGTGCAGCTCAGAATCAGGGTGTGCTTTTGCCCTGCCCACCAGCTGGCCCTGGAAACGGCTTGCAAAAATGAACTTGAGGAGCCCTGGTGGACACCGAGTTGAACCTGAGCCACAGTGCTTCTTACAGAGGTGATGGCTGTCCCAGACTGGGGTACAGCAGCAAGACCATCGGCGGAAAGCTGGAGGAAGTGATTATTGTATTCCATTCAGCACTAGTGAAACCAGACCTGGAGTTCTACATCTCCCCTGCATCTGCAGGATACTCAGGCTTGTCCAACAGGCAGCTGCATGGTGTGAGGTGTGTGGGTGTCCGGACCACAGGATGTGCAAGAAGAAACTGAGGGAGCTGGGTTTACCCAGTCTTCAGAAAAGCAGAATAAGTAAATGTTATTAAATATGAATTTGGCAGTTAAAGTGGAGTTGGGCACTTTTTGGAAGTAGACACATAAAGGACGGGAGGCAATGGACAGAGGTTACAGAGAGTGAAATTCTGATTAGAAATCAGGAGAAACATCTCACAATCCGGGTGGTCAAACATTAAAGCAGAGGCCCAGATGAGAGGTGAAATATCCATTCCTGGAGATACTCAAAACTTGGCTGAACAAGGGCCTGTGTCAAAAGGTATAACTTTTAAATGGGCCCAGCTTTGAGGCATCCTGAGCCTTCAGGAGTTCCTCACAACTGAAATTACTTTATGATGCTCTGATCTCAAGTACATGAAGCTGGAGTTCAGAAATCAGCTTATCTGGCCTAATGGGTACTGACTCAAAGGTCTAATTGTATATGTTTTACTGAAAACTATAATAACCATAGAAATAAGCATAAACTCAAATGGTTAAAGTCTGTTAATGTCAAAATAAAATGAAATTACAAGCCAAATAAATAATATGAAAAAAACCCTAAACTTTTCATCTAAAAAAAAACCCAAAACAAATTCAATAAACCTACCTCTTAGCAAGATTTAAAATATTACATTAAATAAATAAATAAATAACAAGCTATGAATTACAGTTGAATCCTTAAATGAGCTAATTTGTAAATAAACTATTTGAACCTTAAAAAAAAAAAAATATCTAGAAAAGCCATGTGTAAAAAAAAGACTAAGACAAACTTTTTTAAAAAATATTTGGATGACATGTGGAAACAACAAAACAAGCCCAAATCACCAATGTTTCTTGCTTCCTTACAAGCAAACTCAGGAAGAAAATTTGTGCTTCTTGTCTGGGATCATATTCCTATTTCCCGTCCAACATTTCAGCTTTTCTCAAATGTCTAGCTTTACAAAAGTTCAGGACAAGTCTCTCTACTGTTTGATAGCCATGTAGTCTGTAAAGGATGTTTTAACTGATCATTTATCTCTCAAAGCAGACTGTAAAAGGAAAAAAGGACACAAATCAGAAATCAATTTCTTTTTACATATTTGACTGTGGAAAAGGGGATCCTCTAGGATTTATGGGACCATGACCGGAAAAGAGCATAAAGTGCTTTTGTTTTGTCTCAGAATTACTTGATTTCTGTCAGATGACTTCGCACTGGTTTTGCACATTATAGTGGGCAGCGGGCTCAGTGGGATACTCAACAGTCAAGCTCTAAAGGTTACGTGACATTTGCTGACATGAATGCACATTTCAGAAGTTCAAAAATGTTCTGAGACAGCTGCGCATATTCAGGACAACAAGCAGTATCTGATAAAACAGTGTGATGTATGGTAGGTGAGAAACATATCCCCTCTGTGACCAGTATTTCCTAGGTCTCACTGTCCAGTTTCCATTTAAGAGTTGTGATGTCTCACTTTGCCTCTTGCTATGGCATTATAACTCTTCCCTGCTCTCTTCTGGAGCATGAATTTGTGATAAAGTTTTATGCATGAAGGGCAGTAGATCTCAACAACTGGATCCCACATACCTTCTCAACATACCTTCTCTTCTGACGTGCTCTGGGTTTTATATGCAGATGAAGTAGGAACTAATATTTACCCTATCCATGTTCTCAGCCTAGACTGAAAGACTCAGACTGGCAGGTGGTTTTTGACCTCATGAAAACTTCAGCCCTATCCATTGAAATTATGCTGTTCCCTGGGATAAAGTCTGCTTTTTAAACAGTTTCAGGGGATATGGCAATTCTCCTGGAGAATCAGGCTCTGCTTTGTGTTGCAGGTGCCTGCATTGCCTCCGTCTTAGGGCCCAGAAAACCCCACAATTGCACCTCCTTTGCAATTTTATGTAGTCACAGCCAGGAAACTTGTTTTGAGATGTAGTTTCCAGCCTCTCAGTTCTATCAGAACCATATTGGACGTTCCTAATCTGATCTGCAGAATCCCTTGGCTCCTCTCAGATTCTCATTAGGAAAGAGTGAACCTGTCATATAACTTCATGGACATTCACCACATCCATACTTGAACTAATATTGTCTTCCCCGTGAATGGTACCACTTCATCACGGCTGTCTGACGATAGAACTTCTCACTTCCCAGGGAAGCAGTTAGAAAGACAGGCTCTTAGTCTTTTCTGGCCTGCAAGGGGAAGGACCAACAAATGCTGCATTTACTAGGAATATGAGACAGAATTTCTTGAAGGCAGTAAAGGCATTTAACATGCTCATCTGTCACTAGAATTTGACTGTCACAACAGGGGCAAATTTTTAAGTCTAGGGACTGTAGGAAAGCCATGACTGCGGAGAGGTTTAATAAATATCCCAGACTGGGTAAAGAAAGATGTGTCATGTTATTTGTTCTGATCAAAACAGAACAAAACAAAACAAAACAAAATAAATTAAAAAAAAAAAATAAAATCTTGAATATAATACTAAGGCTATCCCATAGCCCAGATGGCATGGTGGGAAAGGCAAAGGCAAGCTACAAGGAGGGAGCAAATGGATCCAGTGCAATCAGATGTCCTGTGGCAAAGAGCACACGACATAAAAAGTGAATGTCTCCAAGAGTGTGTCATAACAGAAACACTTTTCACAGCAGTTGTGAGCATTTATAGTATTAAGCAACACAGTGAATAGGAGTCATGAGGATTAATCAACAGGTAAGCATTTTTGTCCAAATCTATCACATTTTACTTCTTTTATAATTAAGTGGGAGAAAGCAGCATATGCAAAAGGATGGTTTCTTTGATCCAAAACCAGGTAAGCTAAGTTAGATTAGCTGGGTTACCAGCTGGACATGTCACCTTTTCTTCAATGACTGTGGGAGCCTAAGTTGACCTGTACATCTAAGTTCAGATGCCTAAATGGGAGTGATAAAAATCACACCAATGTGACTTTCACAATAACACCAGTAATTTAATTTAATGATAGAGTGAAACAGTCTAAAAGTGTAGTAGAACAGCCATAATGCCCATCATTTCATGAAATATCTGAAAATTTCAGTTATTTCTTGAAATGACTGCTTTCACCATCTGACTGTAACATACAGCTGGGATTAGAAATGAACAAGCTACAACCACGTTCCTAGTTACTACATTTGTATCTGAGCACAGTTCTCTCACTGTGGCTAAATCCTTATGTAGGTTCTTATCAGGAAATTTTGCTATTGCGGTTCCTTTTTAGCAGATAACAATTTTTGCTGTTCTGTTATTTTTTTCCCCTATTGTTACCAAAATAAAAATGATTATAAGCATCACTTTAAAAGCATGCCATGCTAGGGATGGCTGTGCTGCAATATATCATTCTGAACTCTACCGTATTCATTTATGGTGAAGCATTTTATATTAATGTTTCCATTGCTTATCACAGACACTGGCATTATAAGTGCTTGAGTCAACTCAGCTTGGTTATTTATTAGGGTAGATTTCACTGCCATTTCCTTGAATAAAATCCTCCCTGTCCCCATTCGGTGAAACTGGTTTGTTCCTGCCAATCACTGCTCCTTGATTGTCTTTACCCATGACACAATTCAGTCCATCAGCATTAAATAAATTAATAATACACTGGATTTCTGGTAACTAATAATCATGTTTTTCAGAAATGGAGATTAGTGAACAGTTTAAACCCACAAGATTTATAGCAATTAGAAAACCATCTAGCATCTGAACATTCAGTCACACGTGAAACTCCAGGTGTTGGAAACCTCGACCCTTGAATTCCACATTCAACACTTCTGGGCTATACTGATTCTTGTTATTCCATACAATTCCCAGAAATAACCTTTTTGTTTAAGGCCTTGACCTTTGCTGATGAATATTAACTAGTCCAAGGCAGCACATAAGAAGCTGTGCTTCCTTGTATTCCTTGGCAACTTCCCTGTGCATCAGTTGTTATTTTTCCATAGTGAACAGCTCAGGTGACAGCAGAGAGATGAAGGGTTTATTATTACTATTATTATTATTTTTTATTTCTTTTTCTTTTTTTTTTTTTTTAATATGATCCTTTGCCTGTAAGCGGCCTTCCTTAGTCTGCTCTTAAATATGCTTTTTATTCTCAGGTATCTCTTACTGAGTGCCTCCCACCAGAGAAGATTTTGCACTGAGGTCTTCTCTGCTATAACCAGAAATTCTTATGCTGAACCCAGTGGAGCTGGACTACTTCATAGCAGCTGATGATTTGCCCCCATGTTATTACCTCTTCATCTGGCAAAGTCATGTACATGACTGGGATTAATTATGGGTTTAGTGGTAATTTGAGCGTATTGACACTAGGATGCTTGATAGGCTGAAAGGCAAAAATATTCTAGAAAAAGAATACAGGTTTTGAGAAGGAATTTGTAGCTACAAGAAGAAAAAAGAAGGAGAGAAAAAGATCATACAGAATGTTCATGCAAGTCCGGTCTGAAGATATTCTTTAGCCTCTAAATAAATAGCTTCTTATCAGAGAAAAAAAAAATTAAAAATTAATCCAACTAAGGTGTGAGAAGTTGAATTTGATAGTAGCCAAAAAGAATCTCACTAAATGAGGGGGTTAAATGGAGTTTCACTTTGATATTTCATGTAAAAGAATGAGTGTTGAACATTCTAGGATTGTCTTTAAATCACTTATTTTTTTCCCTAAAAGCTATACATATATTTTTTTAATACAGATGTACTTGCTTCTCCTTCTTCTTCTCTTTTACAATTTTTTGTCTGCACCTTGAAGAATGGTGCTAAAAAAGCTACTTTGTCTGCACAGATGCAAACAAAAATTCAATGGTATTGTGGTCCATGATATGTCCTATTATGGGGAAAAAACAACTAGCAAAAAGCATGCATTGTCTGATAGCTAATCCTAAATAATAGCCAGACCTGTGTAACTAATTGATTTTTCACTTGGTTGATAGACCCAAAAAGATTTTTTTTCTTTTTGTCAGTGAAGAAAACTCCAAAAAACCTTGGAGAGAAACGGGACCAATTTGGTTCTTTTTCTTATCTCTTAACTTCTTTGAAATGACCAAAGCAGCTTAAAAAAAAAAAAAAAAAAAAAAAAAAAAAAGATAATTTTTGTTTTTGAAATANAAAAGGTTGTATTTTGGTTTGAAAATGCAGAAGAGAAATAATGTGACTTTGCCCATTTCTGGAGGCAGGAAATTATTTTCCTTCATTATGACTCAAAGTACAAATAGTTCTCGTACTGCAGCATCTCAGACCACAGGCTGATGTCCCAGCCCATCCCCAGGGTCCTGCCTGGTAACACATTTATATGACTTAAATCAAGAGGGTGCTTAAGGTCTTTACTTGGTGAAGAATTTTAGAGAAACAAATTTACAAATTTTGTAAAAGTTAAAAATATCTAGTAGCATAATCTACTCGTAATGGGCACAATCTGATAGAAAGTTGAGCAGAAGTTTCTGGTATATCAAGAGGCATGGTAGTTAAGTTTTCTATTTCCTGGAGAAAGAAGTATTAAAAGAACAAATAAACACCTTTGCTTTATGCAGGACTGCTTTCAGAGCACAGAAAGAGCTACTAGTTCACAGGGCATGTGTCATTACTTGTCAAGATCAGCAGTAATTGGTTTAATTTTATCCAAGAAAAAGGCTTTGGAAAAGTAATTGAAAACCTGGAGAGGTAACAGAAAGGGTGGAAAATGACTATAATATTGATTTTTGAAATGGAAAAAAAAAAAAGAAAAAAAAAGTATGATCATGGTAATTATCGCCTCCTAGGCCCAACTGAAAACTGCACTGAAATAACAGATTAAGTACTGCAAAATAAAAATTGTGGCATTTCTAGATAATTTTGTAAGCAAAATTAACATTGTCAGTTTATTAAATTAAAAGGCTTGAAACTCATGCCTTGACCCATAACTGCACAGCACATAATATAGATTTCAGTATCTATGCAAAGACAGAGGAAAACAGATTTGTCCTGCTTGTAAGTGAAGAGTTTTCCCTGAAATGCCTGTAAAGCCATTCACAGAAAGTGTCCTGAAGCTGTGGAAAGAACCTACATCAAAATTCCACTGCTATGCATTTTGATAAAGCTGTTAAAACACCTATTTTTTTTGAAACAGAGAAGCATATCGCAATTTCTGAGTTATATTGTTGTTCAGAAGTTAAACAATAAAGTATTGGCTTCTTGGAATAAAGAGGGAGACTTTTTGAAATCCTGGATATAGTCAGGAGAAGGTAAGAATGTTTCTTAAGAGTTTTAGTTTCTGCCATTTTTTCCCTCACCACTAAATTGATTTGGAGTTCATCCTTTGTTTTGGATGCTGTCATAGCTCTTGTAACAATCTTGGATGCCACTGCAATGAAGAATGAGTCATTTTGCATGTGTATAACTGTATAGCAGCTAGATTTTGGAAAGAGTTTTGCTGTCTACCTTAGATGGGAATGTCATCAGTCAACTTGAGCCTTTGTCTGAAGGAGTAAACCCATGCTGGCAAAATTATACATAGACAACAAATCCTTCCCCACCCCACCTCCAAATAAAAAATACCTAAACTGTAGCCAAGTGGCATCAAACTATTACACCTCTTCCATCATCAGAGACCGTGCTAAATTATCTGGGTTGTCATAAAGCATGATGGGTTAAAAAAAGACCTTCATAAAGAAAAAAACAATTTTCACTTAAATGCCACATTAAACCTCAAGAATTGAAAAAGCTGACAGATATTAAACAAGTCATACTTATCCATGTAAAACTTCTCAGCTGAGCGGTTTCTACTGACGTTTATAAAACCATTCTCAGGAGTAAGTGCTACCTACTGAAGTAAAAGTTGTCAGGGCTGGGCCTTCACTTTTACCACCCTGTTCTGAACTACAGAAATTATATTAAGGATCATTATTAATCAAAATCTAACCAGTGGGGTAACTGAGACATCAAGAATTGATTTATTAAAGGTCATAGAATAAATCCTGGTTGCAGAAGCTAGATGAAAAGATGCCCAGCCCTTTCCTTTAACAGAAGACTAACATTTCCCATCATATGGAATTCATGTTCATGCAAAGATTCTTAGAAACACAATAACAAGTACATAAATAAATAACTGCATATATAGATATGTGAGATCTTGGGCCTTCCAAAGGAGAAACTTCTCTGTTGCTTTAACCCTGTCCACACTAACTGGCTAAGAGCAGGATTGTGCTTGTTTGATAAGACTTTTTGATTAAAATGTACTCTGCGCCTATGTGGTTTTGGCTAAGATGGAAAAAGGTAATAATCTCCTTTTCAGTTAATTTTCAAGGTCATAAGAAACTCCACTTTGATGATTATCTGCATTTCAGTGTGTTGTGAGGCTATGGGGTTGTCCCATCTGAAACCAGATTATCCCAGACAAAACGAGGATACAAGAAAATGCATTATGGGCTGCAAGGAAAATGAAAAAATAACGAAAAACTCTTTAGTCTAAGACAGATTGAAAGCAAAAATTTTACTCTCTGAACATAAACAGTCATTTAGCCAAAAGGTATGTCCACAAAAGGCTCAAATGGAGGAGTTTGTAAAGAGTAGGATACCCTTAGTTTTGAGTTTCCAAACTTCAGTCAAAATGGATGGAAATGGAAAGGTCTACAAAAAAATCCACTAAAAATCTCACTCTTCATTTCCAGGTGAGAGTCAGATATGATTTCTGTAAAATATTTGGGACATTTATGGTTACAGAGAAAAATAAGTAAGAACAGATACGCTTCAGACTTTGACCAGAGGTATATTATATAATATTTTTAGCTACAAAGCCATCTGTTTATTCTTGAGGAAAAAGAAAAGGAAAAGAAAAAAGAATGAAGAGAATTTCATTAAACAGCCAACTGATGAACCTGTATCTCCCGCCACTCAATACAGGGAGAAAAAAATCTTGAAAAAGTTTAACAAAGGATCAATTTTTGGTGAAAGTTGTTAACTCTGCTGAATTCACTAGTTGAAAGTTCAGTTCCCTATAAAGAAGAACGAAAAAAATACCATTAAAATGAGTTTTTACATAGTTCTCAAAGCTACTTCCTAAGCTTTGTTCTTTGGGAAGCACCTGGCACAGTCTGGGGGCTGCAATAACCTAAAAAAACACAAGGAAGGATCGGTTCTGTGGAGGTACAGTGACTTGCTGTACAACATACGGAAGGATAGAGAAACCTTAGCCGAGATGTTGATTACTGGATGCTTAGGAAAGAAAATCAATAACACATCCCTAAGTCACATTACAATGTGCAAATGCTGATATTATTGCGAATCAACACGCAATACTGCAGCATTACGTTTTAGCTTGTAGTCTTCTTAAGGAAGCTTTAGTTTGTAAGCTCTTTGGGACTTAAGGGTAAGTCCCTTCTCTGTTCTGTGCACAAGCCAATGCTCCAGAGTTTGCCAAAGGCCTGGGGTTTTTCAGCAATAACAGTACAAACAGTTTTGTGGTGCTATCTTTAACCACATCCAAGGCAATTACAAGTTTTGGGGGAGTCAGGTTTCATTCTCTGCTGCACTAAATGCAGTCCCTCAGTCAGCACTCAGAATACAATAATAAAATGTAATCAATGACTACAATATTCTGCTCTGTTCTTGCGATCAGAAATCCTGGGAGATGCTAGACAAGCTGCCAAGAATCTCAGGGGATGGCAAAGTTGCTCTAGACTTTTCACAGTTCTGATTTCAAGCTGAACTCTTACACTGACTTTAACTTTTGCTTTAAGAAGTTTTTTTCCTTCCTTTTTTTTTTTTTTCCTTCCACTGATTTTGCCTCTGTCAGAGCATCTGTATGAAACTAAGGATGCTGGAGGGAGTTAGGACAGAGCCCCCACAGTTTTCCTTTGAGGCAGGCTAAGAATACTCTTCCCTACCCTTAATTTAAAAATTATTAGACAAAACCGCGAGCTGTTACAAGGTGACACACAATGAAAGGCTGACCTTTTGTCTGAATTCTCCATAAACTATGTCATGACAGAGCAAAACTACATATGATAATATCCTAACATCATGTCTTTCTCCTATTTGAATTATCCAAATGGGAGCAACATTGTTTTTTCTACGCTACCAACTCCCTCTGTACAAGTATATTTGGAGAGGAAAAGAAAACAACCTTGCAAAAAGATCTTTTTACTTGCATCCAGTGTTTTTTCTCCCTCTAAAAGATGCTCAAATTTGACTTTGGGTATCAAATACATCATTGATAGGTGTGAAAGAGACCGGAAGGAAAGGAGGGAATTTGTGGAATCAGAATAACTTCTGTAAGTATAAAAGTAAATAAAAATGTGTCTGACAGTGAAACACACACAATTTGAAATTGAACTTAAATACATACCCAGGGATCTTGGAAGCATCTCTTGGAGCCATTGGGATTCGAGATGCTCCAGAAACATGAGCCCATGCTGCCTCCTCATAAAAAATCACCGAATGTCAGGACAAAAACTAAATAATTATTTTTACCCTGTCCATATGTAAGATCAGAAGTGCTAGGGAAGAACTTGCTAGTTACTGCTGATTCAGAAGCAAAAGCAAGTGTGACATGATGTAAAACTATGTGTTGAAACCAGGATGTACATGGATTTGCTTTTAAGCTCAGCCTGCTTAGGGACTCTGTAGTTAGAACAGACTAAAATCCCCTGGGAATTATTAGCTACCATCACATCAGCCAAGCTTTCCTTGATTGACTGGGTTTCTGAAGCTGAAACAGAGCAAACAACAGCATTTTCCTGTATTCTGATTTCTCCTTGCTGTTACAATTGGATATATGGGGTTGAGGACACGCATCCCAGTAAAACCTCTTGGTGCCTAATAACAGATGTTTCTATATACAGGCAAGTGGTATCATATTATTCTCTACATCCTCTGTGCAGGGAGAGGGGAAAGATAGACTATCTGGAGAAAAAGGTTGTATTCATTATTTCTTGGCCTTAAGAAAATGTGCCTATCAATCCATCAAAAACAAATTTTATTCTGTAATATTAATGTTTAAGGCTATGCTCTTCTGGCATATTGATTCTCCATAGGCAGAAGAACTCTGAAATGGAAACGATTTTAGAAATGTAGTTTTCGGTTTCCTTAATATCATATGTTCCTGTTGCGAAAGAAAATGGCTTTTCCTTCCCCTTTCTCTCTTTCTGTACTGTATATATTAGTCACAGGAAAGTGGGCCAAGTTTATACCTTGCACAAGTCCAAGTCCTTACATCTCTGTGAAATTTCCACAACCAGTTTGTTTCTTAAATAATTAAATACCACCATGTCTTTATTTATAAATATTTCAATAAAATCCTGGCCCGAAGTCAGGATTACAATTAGGATTTCTTTTTTTATTTTTCATTGAGCCCCCACATGCAGGGCAACAACTGAGTGAGGATGCTGGTTAAACATATGCTTAACTTGGGCTGTGCCCTTTAGGAATTTGAACATTTACTACTTCTAAAAGATGGAGTTAAACATGTGCTGAAAGTTTTACTTCACTTGTATAAATGGGGAATGTTTGGGCACTGAAAAGTAGAATCTTCAACTGCTTTGGAACCAAAGTCTTGTATTTGAATGAGCACTGGGGATAAGCATTGAAGAGTGTTACAGATATAAAAGGGGCACTATTGGACAAAGTTCTGGGGAACTAAATTCTAGATATCTGAAATTGAAACTGGAGTTGAGATGGCAACTATAATCTCCTCACGTCTCTACATCTGGTGCCTCTATATCGTGGCTAACATACATGAATGCTTCCATTGCCAGTGCTTCTAGTATGTGACGTGGTTTGAAATCTGTTTTTCCCTGTAGGGGAACAGAAGGTTTAGGTCTCCAGTTCTGTCAGTTTGACACCTCTTGACAGCACAGACCTCCCACTTTGGCACTGTGTTTTTTAGCTTTTCTGTCAAACATCTCCTGCTTTTTGAAGAAAGAAATCACTTAATTTATTATGGTTGAAATGCAGTCCTCTACAGATAGGCAGCATATGATCTGTGCAACCCTGGGGCACTGTGTGCCAGGATCTAACACAGGGCCTGTAAAGAGGACTTTGGAGACATTTCAGAGGTGAGCGGATCTGGTTCTGGGCCACTGCCTACAAGAGAACTTCAGTGTAAGGGAAGAAAATGCACATGAAATAATATCACAGATTTCATCCAATATGCTGTTATTTATATAACAGCTACTGATAACTCACAGAAGGTCTCTAAGCATGGCTTACCAAAGGAGATCATGTAAACAGAAATGCTTGATAGACAGCTGTTTTCTTGAGCCAATAAAAAGAACAAATGTAGCTTGTTTATAAACTCTACTAAAATGAGATCTAAATGGCATTGAAAGAAAAAAAGAGAAGTCCTATTTATAAACTCTGCTTCCACACTCAATAAGAGTCTGCAGGCTAAAAGTGTGAAAAGCCTTCCACCATACGGGTTTGCAAAACACATGGAAAAATAAAGATGTGTGTGTTTACAGAAAATATCCCAAACTCTCAGCGCCCTGGTGAGGATCACAGTTGATGAGTTCCATGGTGTCGCTGCACAGCTTATTATGTCAAGCATCCATCTTGGCTCAGAGATTTCCTACATTCCTGATCACAATATCACTGCTGAAATTAATTCTGCAATTCACAGGAGGGAGAAGCACTATGCAGAGAAGACAAGAAAAAGTTAGGTGGAAAGATAACTGGTTCCAGCCCTACTTCTGCAGTACCACGGGGAAACATGACTCCTGACACCCATCTGCCAGTTGTGGTCAGTACCAGATAGGTATTAGTGAACAATTACTCCAAGGTGTAATTGTGCGATTTTGAAACACAGCTTTGCAATTTGTCCAGCTTAGTCACCAGATGGATCCTGGCACAAAGAAGCTTCTTAAAGTTTAGGCTTTTAGCTATGTGAGCGTGATAAAACAGTTATTCACAGTCCGTTCCTGTATCCTTGCTCTGGAGCTCACAACGCAGTTTAGGGTGGCATCTGTTTCAAGGATGACACAGGTTTCCCTGTAATATTTCTTGATATCTAGAGTATGTACACTAGACTTGGCAGTATTTCAGAAGGTGGATTGACCACATCCAAATTAGAGATGTGATAGGGAAAAGGCACCAATGCCTGATGTTTAAACAGGAGACTATTACAGGGAGAAAACCAATGCAGCAGAGATGTGTCTTTAACTTATGCCAAATGATTAAGTGGTGATTAACCAGGGGTTGAAATTCTGAGCTCTGGACTTTTAATAGTGTGTCAAATAAAGATTGAAAGGAAGAAGGAAGAGTAGTCAAAGAACAAACTCAGTAAGCTTCTAGTTTATTACTTTTTATTCAGTGTAAATTTTTTAAAGTCCTACATATTTGTACTCTCACATAAAATCCTGTAATAGTGATGGACATTTAGGATGCAATATTCAAATGCATTTAATGGATTTGAAAGCCTGTCTGTTATCAGGTTGTTTTTCATGTTACCTAACTTTGCAATGCATTAATGGAATCCTAACTATTTACAGTATCACTTTTAAATAAAAATACATACCTTTGGAACATCATTTGTTTTACCTATATTAAAACTCTGCTGCAAAGCACTTAGCAGCTTAACAAACCGCTGATCACACTGCAGATTTTACTCTGCTGGGATAACAATTGCTTGGCAAAGCAGCATTACTGAAGTCAATGGACAGAGGCATTGCTATTGTGCTATGAATGCGGGTCATGGAATCAAAACCTGTGGTAGCCAAACTACCTTACAGACTTCAGAAGACTTATGAACATGTGGTGGAAGCTCTCCAGAGTGGTTCTACTCTCCAGAGCCAGTGATTCATGCCAGGTATTACCATGTTTTGAGGGCTGTTTGACTGCAGTCCATCCCATCACATGCAAAGGATTTAATTTCTGGATTGCGCCATAAAAGTTTTAACTCCGCTTTTGGACAGGCAGATGTGGTAAGTACCTAAAACCAGCATGTGGGAATAAAAGTTCAACTTCAGGAAAAAGCAAGCAGTGAAAAGTAATAAATTACCTGCATGTTTTTTTCTCAGCCTCAGGACTGAGCCATCATAGGAGTTTGAAGAACCAGTCTCCAATTACTCCTGTATCTGTGTGCTGTAAAGGTGTCAAATTACTTCTTAACAGCCCATGTGCAGCTGCTTCGTGGTTGTTCCCAGAAATTTCACTCCAAAGGTAGAAGAGGAACATTAAGCATTTTCTCCTAAGTGAGCACTTCTAGCACGGGAACTGTTGTGGTAATGTTGCGAGTTTACCAGGAACCCACCGTGCCAAGTGAAATCTGAATGACCATCCAAAAAGTAAAATATCAATTACTGCCACACAGATTGAGAGATTAAAGTAGAAAGGCACCCCGTCTGGAAAATGTATGGCTTTCACCACTGCAGCTTCAGAGAATCTTGTTAATTTACATGAGTGTAAAGAATGAGTGAGTATAAACATTTTTATCATGCAGTGAAATAGGTACTTCTTGGAAGTGTGACACGGAGTCTCTACTTCCTTGCTTCAGCTGTCTGGGAAAAAAGGATGCTTTCTCAAACATGGAGAATCCTATATTTATTTTATTTCTAACACTAAATTTACCTGTTGTGTGGCAGAAGGGTTCAACCTGCCCTCAGTTAAAAAAGTGGGAAACTTACCCCTACAACTAATGAAAAGAAATGCCACAGAGAGTGTCTGACAGCTGCAGTTCAAGTCAAGCAAAAGATTTTTTTGTAGCAAGAGTGTTAAATGAACAGCAATATCTATGATTATCTTCATGGAATCTTTTCCCCTTTTGATCATCCACACCTCTCTATATCTCTTTTCTGTCACCATCTGGATTAAGAAGAATCCAGCATCTGGTTACTGGAACTCACAGGAATCACTTAAAGGGTTGACTCTAATAAACCTGCTTTGCCTCTAATCCAAATTCAGATGGAAAACTGATTAATACAGACATTGTCACCAAGAAAAGGATAATTGCCTATCCATAAACTGTGTAAAAAATGTGGTTTTCTCTCATCTTAGTAGCTAGATCAATCTTTTTCTTTCTTTTGCAATGCAGTCCTACAAACTTTCTTTTGATGAAAACTTGCTCAGCTTGTCCTCTACTGCTGGGAATATACACATAACACTGCAGTGGAGAAGTGCTGAAGTTACAGAAAAAAAGGTTCTTGTTCATAGCAAAGATATGAAGAATGTTTTTCACCTTTGCTAACTTGCATTCCTATTGTTGATTCCAGTTTCTTCTGGTTTCCAGTGCATTGCTCTCACAGGAATATGACTTTTAACAGAAACAACCATTGTCTCCCTGATCTTAATGTTTTGGACAGCTTGGGGGATTGTATTCACACTCTCCTGTTAGAAAAAGTTTTTTGGAAAAAAACCTCTTTTGTGTTGAATTGCTTATTGCATTCATGTAAATCATCCCAAGGTGTAACCTGTGACCACGGGCAGAGATGTACCCTTTGTTTCATCTCCCACTGCCACTTCCTGGCCTGCATTGCTGGGCATCACTATCAGGAGAGACTTGTTTGGATAAGCAGATGCCATAGTGTAACAGTCATAGCCCATTTACAAATCCAACATAGTTGGCTTAACATAATAATAATAACGGAAAAAAACCCCAAACATAAAATAATGGGAAAATATGTGTACTGTTTGCTTTGCTTGACATCATAAAAAAGGTGCACACTTGGGATGCTTATGCCCCAGATTGTTATTTTCTGATAATGTACCTGGTTAAAGTAAAGTTTTCCCTCTGGATGCATATATAACGCTTAGATAAGAACAATTCACAAAATCCTATTATAGTGCTGCTGTACACAAACACATTTTCGAATGCTTCAGATAATATCAGGTACATATATACAAGAGGAAAAGGTATTTCTAGGAATATCATTATTGGTGGCATATCTGTTTAAGTTCCCATATGCACTGGTGGCTCTTTTTTTTCAGTCAGACACTAAAAACATTAAAAAAACCCCAAACATTTGACTTTTTGAAATAGCAGTCTTCTTTATACACACAAAAGTAAGAAACACAAAGTTTTAGTATTCTTCCGCCCCTCTAGCTACCTCTGTTCTATCTTCATACTCAAAAAGAAAATCATCACCCTTTAGGTCTCCAAAATATTCTATTCCTTTTAGTACATGTTTAATTCCATCCAAAGGGAAAACACACGAAAATTTTCAACTGTCAGAAAACATAAGATGTAATTTTTACCTTGTTTTTGCATAGGTATCTAAATAAGTAAAATAACTAGGTCTGGGAAACACTGTCTTCTTGCTCTAGCACTTCTCTGAAGGGCAGCAGAATTCTAGGAGGGGTGTGCAATCATTGCTGATCCTTGAGTATCTGTAGGTAGCACTGGGAAATAATATTAGTAGAACTTTTTCAGGGTGGTTAGTAGCTGGCTGGAAAATTTTAAGATAGCTTTGTAATTGTTTTAAGTCTCATATGTTTAAAATAGGTTTAAAAGTATCTGGGTGTGTATTTTATTAAAATATTCAGGCTATTCAAATATTCAAGCTAATTAAAAATAGTCTGTTCTGGTCCTATTTCTTTCATCCAAGAATCAGCTGTACATGTTAACGGAGGATAACACCACAGGTTACAGAACACCAAGTATTATATGAAGTCTGAAAATCAGCTTGTATAATTACAACATGTTTTAGCTTTCACCATCTTCAGTTATTCTTGGCAATATGTTTATAAACATTGAATATTTTATTGCATTTATAAAAAAAAAATCACTTTTGAAAAGAAAATCTTTTTAGTAGATTTAAACTAGAGCTTAAACTAGAATTGATATAAACATTGTAATTTTTGCTTTGTGTAGAATATTAAATAAAAGCCCATAATTATAAAGTTGAAAATGTAATGCAGTTGTAAAACTAGGAGCCATTTGGTCAAGAAACAAGCTACTAGCATGAATGTCTCCTTAAAGAACAAGACTCCTTGTACTAGACACCCAGCTGGTAGAGACATTATCATAATCTTGCAAAAACAGATTTTTATAAAATATGCTTTAGAAAGAATCCTGACTTTCAAAAACATAAAGAGCAAAGAGTAATGTGGGGATATGTTAACAGAATATATCATAAACAACTCTCATTCCACACTCTAAAAAAAACTTCTTGTTGAAATAAAATCAAGTCTTCCTGATGATTTCTTATTGAACATGTTTTCTTCTAAAAATGCTCTAAACTTTTGAACCTTCAGAAACATATATTTATAACTCAAAAAGGCTTTAGAGAAGAAGGCAATTACTTCTATATTAAATGTGTTTTCTCTTATTCTTATAGATTCTTCTTTGTTGTGATCTCCTGATAATCACGAAATAGTAAAATTCCTCTGAGATATCTATCTATAAACATTATATTTTACTTTGTGCATGGTATAAGCCTAACCTTTAACAGTAACTGAGGCAGTTATTGTAAAATAAAATTATGATTAATTCTACCGCATTTTATTACCTAAGAGAAAGGAGTCTAATATAAATGAGCCTCAGTCTCCCCCTGTAGCGAACACCGACTATTTTCATCCCTTGTGACATTTGTCGTTTGTTTGACATATGACATGAAGCCAACCAAAGCACAACCTCCTGCAGCTGCCCATTGGACACGGGGGACATCTCAGCTGACCAATCCAATGAGATGCAAATTCCACACAGCTGAAGACAAGTGAGATGAGTGTTCCTACAGGTCGATAAGAAAAAGCTGACATCTTCATAGGATTCTTTCCAAGGTGAGATTGTGTCCAGATACCTAAACATGCATAGACTTTGTCTTTATGTAATGGCTTCCAAAGGCTTATTTAGTTCTCTCAGAGAAATGAGGGACTGTTCAGTGTGTGATTTTGGGAGGCAAACAATTTAGGAACATATAAACTTGCATCATCTTTACTTACAAAGCTTACAGAAGCCTTACCCGGCCTCATGGACAGAGAAGAACTGCACTTGTGGAACGACTGGTTATCAACTGGAAACCTATCAAATACAAGATTGTGTGCTGTTCTGTAGTGTATACAATACCAGATGAATATTTCTGTAAGAATATGTATTTGTTGTTTAGCACAGGATGTGCTATTGAAGGTATATCTATCCTGAAGATTAGGGTGAAAAAGGAGAGAGCTTGTTCTGCCCGTTGCTCAGGAAGAGCAGAAGTGTGCTTTACTGACCAAAACGTACTGTTCCTTCCTAATTCTGCTTATTCATTTAGGCTTAGTGTGTTTTAACCAAGCTGTACCATTGTTCTAGCCTGCAACCAATGTTACAGCTATAGCCTTCCTTACCAAATGGGAAATCACAGAAAAAAAAGAGCTGAAGCTTGTACACGCAGCTTAATAACGTAAACAGCAGGGTTTGTTTGTGGTCATTCAATTTGGAAAGTCCTCTTGAAAACCAAGTCTTAAAAGATTTTTATAAGAAGTGTTAGACCGTTCCCTTATTCTTTTATAAAAAGGAAATTAGCTGCAATTTACTTGAAGCAGAATTTCAGCTTGTACTGAGCCTCATGTAACTAAGTGGCTCAAATAAATGCAAAAATTTAAAACCTTGCCTTGAAAGGAACTCTGAGTCATTCTTTCCAGATACACGTACATACAAAAGCCGGTTAGAAGTGTCCTACACATGTATTAAATTGACTGCATAGTCCTGAGCTATGTTTCTAAAGCCATGGAGGTGTTAAGGAGTAGATGAAAAGAGCTGATTTTGAATCCAGTGAAGCTTGAAAGAGATGCACATTTTTCCCTACCCAAAGTGAGAGAGAAGGTTATAAAATCCTCTGAAATAAAGAGGCAGCTCTCCTACTGCTCAGCTTTTTAGTATGGCCAACAGCTTTTCCAGTTCACCCCTGGGATGTTTCAGCAACCAGAGGCCTAAGAAGAAGGACTGAGAACAAAAGACAGTACAATTCAAAATAAAACAGCAGTATTCAGTAACTCAGCATTATTCCTACCATGTGATGACATCACTGAAGTGACATTTGAAGAGGTGATGCGCAGCTGGAAAGTTTTGCCACAGAACTTAATTTAAATTCTCTTTGAACAGTTCTACCAGGATGTGGAAGTGCTATTGCCATGTACATGGCTGGGGGATTGTTACTCTTGAACGCTGGCTTTTTTAGAATATATATTCCTGGAGAGGGCACTGAGGCTAAAATTTGGTAAACAAAGATAAGTAATGGGATTTAATACAGATTTAAGGTTCTTGATATTCATTGATTTACCTGCCTCAAGACAACTGCTTGACTGGCTCCTTTTGATTAGCTGACTTAAAGGCTTTCTTTGGTTTCATAGGATTTATTTAAGATTAGTCACATTTGCCCATTTATAAATGGCTTAGATTCTCCATGATACACCAAATAGGATTCACCAACCCATTAATGAATTTTGCCCACCTGTAAATTATTTTAATTACCTGTGATACAGTATTACTTGTCTACTACTAATTTTGATAATAGAGTACTTGGTTCCCTCAAGAATCAGCTGACCCTCCAAGGTGTAATATCTTTCAAAATCCCTTTATAAAGAAATATGCAGGAGACTGAAGTAATCACTGTTTGTGTACTATTTTGCTTTAAATGTAATTCTCTTTTTCTGAGAATGAAATGATCATAGAAAAGAATCATCCATTTTTCCTTTGTTTTTTTTTTAATTATGACATGACAAACAACCCAGTTCAAAGACTAAATGAAGGGAATCAACCCTGATCCACCATCCAGAGAGACAGATATTAAGATTTAGTTTCTACTTTTGATGATTTCTTCAGATTATAAATAGCCTGAAAAATTTTAAATAAAATGAAGTTATACTAAGTAACTTGAAATAACTCCTCCTTCTAAATTCACAAGTGTTATTAGCAATCAAGAGTACCCCATGGTCATCTTTAATTTGATTATTAGTTCTTGCTAAAGAGGAAATCTTTTTTTAACACAGTTTTGTTTTCTTGGGTTTTTTTTTTTTTTTCAGTTTGAGAAATGGGGAACTGCAAACCAGCAAGTGTGACACAGTATCAAGCTAATTGGAACGAACTGTAATCAAGAACAGAACTGGCACACAAGTAGATGGATATAATGTAATGTGAAAGAGGCAACACAACTTTTATAGGAGGTAGTTATCCCTTACAAAATTTATTATAGTGCTTTTAAAGAGTCAGCAAGCATATGGATAAAAACACAGTTGGATTTTTGAAAAGTCCCTTACCAAAGGCTTGTAAAGAAACCAGGATATTGCCGAAAGAAATAGGAAATGCTTTTCTTGGGTTAATAACTGCTTAAAGAAGTAGGTATGAAATGTAGTAATAAATGATGAAATTTTATTGGAGGCAGGTGACCAAAGGAGTCCCACAGGGATCCTTTCTGTTGCAGTGGAGACAAAAATCTGTTGATGGGATTGAGATGGTCAGGGTAACTAAAATAAATCTGACAGCTAGAAGCACAGATCTCATGATGCTGAATGATAGGGCAACAAAATGGCAAGTGAAATTCGATGCTGATAAATGCAAAGTAATTAAAAAGGGGGGAAAAATCCCTAACAATATAGATATTGTGCTAGAATGTGCTTGGCAGTACTGGATTTGCAGTCAGGCTTGATCTGAATGGCCTTTTCCAGCCCAAGCGATTCTATGATTAAACAAAGACAACGAATGACAGTATTGGACATAGAGAGCAGAAACTATATGATCAGGAAAGAGATTTGAACTTTTACTCAGTATCAGAAAGACAATGCAATTAAGCAGTTGCTAGAGAGAGCACTTGTGCGCATTTAACTCATGCAAACAGACATGTATCTGTAGATATAAAGTATGAGGGTGACATTTTCCTTTTCTGCACAAAAGTTTGTAGTACATACTATGAAAAATATATATCTACTGAAACGCTCACCTGCTGTATTTCTCTTTACACATACAAATATTTATTTGGGGCTAACAAGGAAAGCTTCAGCTCCTGACCTTCTGAGGTGCTTAATGCAAGAATTTCACTGGATAGAGGACTCCAGTTTCTGCTAGTGGGAGAGAAGGCTCTTCTTTTTAATTCTCATTTAGTTTTGAGTGATATGCAGGATAAAGATGCAATGGGCCAGACAGCAATCTCCCTCCCACCGAGCAAGCCCAGAGCAGCCATACCAAAGCCAGACACATCATTCCCAGCGTGCAGCAGCTGAGCTCAGAGAACACCCTTGCCACACAAAGTTTGATGAGAGCTTGCCACCGCAGGGCTTCTGGAATAAGAGATTACAGTCATATGGCTTAAACTCTGAAACTTTCTGACATTTAATATCAGTAATTAAGAGTTCAGATTGGTGGCCGAATCAATAACCCCTTGCAGTTATTGATCAGAAGCTGCCGCCCTGCCAATCACGGAGCAGCGCTGACCTTATGAAAGCTGGTCTGTGCTTCTAGCGCTGTTCCCGCACCACCTCCTTATGGCCTGTGTGCCTCAGAAGTGCTTAAAAAGATGTGAGGATGTTGTCATCAAGATGTGCTCTGACAGGAAGCTTCTGGGACACCCAGCAGCGGCTGCCAGCTGCAGCTCACTCAGGTATGGAAAAATCTACAAAGGCAGGAAAAGCAGGACCACTGGAGATGGACTCCTTCCCACAACAGCTTCTCAATCTGCCACTTACCTGCTTCCAGCCCCAAGCAGCTGTCCCCTCTCCCCAGACTGAGGCAGCACCATCCTTTCTCTCCCACGTGTGAACATGGAAGTGCTCGAGGCATCCTCTGCAGCGCAGAAAATTTCACACAGAGTGAAGTGTCCCTGCCATTCCTCTGTACTGATTGCTGCTGCTGAGGCACCCCCGGGCTCCTCAGGACAGCACCACACTCCAGCCTGTGGATGAGGGCACTTTGGTGTGCAAAAGGCACTCAGGTGGAGAAGCCACTCAGAGAAAAGTTTAGATAGGTGTCCAAGTAATTTTTTTTCACAGTTGGACCTCTAATGTCTTTCATTATTTCCCACCAAATCAAATCTTCCAAGATCTCCCACCTGAGATGCAGGAGAAGCAGCAAACTGCCGTCTGTCACGGGTTTAAAAAAATTATTGTACATACACAAATACATATAGACATACACATATATCCATACATATACATATATAGAGAGAGAGCTATACATAATAACAAATGGCTATTTTTAATGCAGTATCCCAATGTAGTATTTTACAAAGAAAGTCCTTTTTGCAAATAAAACATTTAATTGTATTTCACCAATAATAATTCTGTGGAACAACTATTTCCTTCCCCCCCCCTCCATTATATGAACAAACACAAATATCTTAATTCACAGATCTGCCTCTTGGAATGTGTCTGCCTGCTTAGTTGTGTTCAGGGGCTCTTTTGCCTTAGTATCTACTCTCTGAGCGTGCAGAAGCTCTAAGGTGCAATGGGAAATGTAGTTCAACCAGACAATTCAGCCAATTAAGGGGAATGAACACACTAAAAATTCAATAAAATCTGTGGAACCTGTGACTCCTACGAAACACCCAGGTGACATTCTGAATAAAAACTTTTCAGATCTTTATTTTTGTAAAAGTCGTAAAAAGTTTTCAGAAGAAAAAAATCTTCAAAGGAAAACCACAAAGCCCAGCATATAATTCATTTTTTCTTACCAGCTTCAGTAGTACTAAACAGATCCTGTCATCTCTGCCATTTCTTCCAGTGTAGTCTGCCAATTGGGTCCTAGCCAATTAGCTTGGAGTTTTAAAAGATTCACAAGCCAGTATTCAGATTCTTCTCACTACTAAATAGTACACTTTATCTTCTCTACCTTGTGCTATGCCATGAGTGGCACATGACAGTGTTTCACATCCTCCTTCACACCATGCATCTCTACAGCCTGGTTTAATACCTGGCCCTGAAGGGGAATTAATAGTTATTCAACATTTCTGACTAACAGTGGATAAGTATTTTTAGACTTGGAGATATCTATAGATATGAATTTTAGTCTTTAGAGATATTAATGTCACATAAGGGCTTAGATGTTAAAAGAAAATTTGATTAAACTTTAAATTAAGAAATATCAGAAGAAGCAGGTGTCTGTGGAAAGCAGGAGGGAAAGGCATGTGAAAGGAACAACACTGGTTATCTTCCCTCTCTTGAGACAGCTCCCCCCTGAGCTGACCCTTCTGAGATGGGACTTGCACTCAGTGCACCTCCTTCAGCAGGCAGCTGGGAGCAGTAGGAGCTGGAGAATGCTGTGAGTCTGCTCAATTAGCTAATGAAAATTAGCTCTGCTGATCAGGTTCAGTATGTTAGTGGCTGAGTGCAGTGAGACTTAGTTATGGATGAGGAAAAGTCACTATGTTTGTCTCCACTGTATGCTGCCCAATTAAGCCCAGTCATTATGTTTATCCTAATTCTGCACTGAGCTTCACCTTCCCTAGGCAGAGAGGATGACACGCAGCAGCAGCATGGAGAAGAGAGGATGAGCTGAAAATGCTGTGAAAGTCTGCTGCACAGGCAGCACCGTGCTGGTGTGTGGTTGGACGACGTGACATTTATAAAGGTGCTTCCAACACGAACCCCTTGGTGATTCTGTGAGCTCATCAGCCTAAACCAGAACCTCGATGCTCACTGTCAGACATGGTGTCACTCACACAGGGGCTCTGCTTCACCCAAATGTGTTTTAAATGAGAACAGACTGAACTAACACTCAAGATCTGAGACTGGGGCCCAGTCAGCCAAACAAAATTATTTGGGCGTTTCTGTGTATCCTAACATGCAAATAGTGACATAAAATCCCTGTCCACACAACTTAATAAGTAGGGATGGAGTCTACAGGATAACGTAAGGTTTCAATTTTTCTCAATGATTTTCTCAGTCTTTAGGGTACACTATATATCCACCACGGACACCAGGCATCCCACCTATCTCCAATTACCTTAGTCAGGAATGGAAAAGATATTGCTTCAAATCACTTCAAAAGATTGAGGGTTTAAAAGTTATTGACCATATTCCTGTGTGAACATTTTCTTTTCTGTACTTCTGGATAACAGAGAGCTTTTTCTTCTTTTAGCAGAAAAATTTGTCAAATGCTTTGAGGATGTTTATGGAACGTGACTTAGATGTGAAACAGACACTCAACAGTTTAGTATCCCCAAGACCTCGTCATTTTTGGTCAAATCTAGGAACACGTGGACATCCTGTGGCACTTTATATCAGCAAACAGGATCCTTCCATGAGCTCCAAGATCTCTGTACAGAGAGAATTATGTCCAAAGTTAAATGTTTTCCCTTTTCTGCCAAAAATAGCTGTAGGTACTAACATCATCTGTGTTTGTTACACTCCTTTTTGTGCAGTGGCCCATCTGGGACCAGGGATGAATGTTCCCTCCTGGAGGCTGCCTGGGAATAAGGGTGCTTCTTTCTTGGGTGGTAGTTGAGGGCCTGAGTCTACTATAGACAAAGAAAACTTGGTTTCTCCCATGCCCATGTGAATATACCAAGAGGTTTTTATAGCATACTTTAAAAACTTTCTTATCAAACAAAGAAATGGCAAAAGAAAGATAACCATGAAGCCATGTCTTTTTCGGTTTTGGTCTTGGAATTAGACACTTAAATCCCTGGTTAATTCCTACGGGGCCTGTATAGCCTCGTTACTGGTGCTGGCTATCACTTCCTTAGAAGCCTCCTGTCCCACAGTGCTGTCTGGGATGTCACAATGTCCCACAGGCAATCCCTGTCTGTGTGCTTTGGTAAGGTCTCTCAACCCAACCAGGTTGCTCTCTCAGTTTCCCTTGCAAAGAAATTAAGAAAGGATTCCCAAACAGGAGGAGCTTTCACCAAAACTCACTGAACAGGAGGCAAGTCTCAGGACCCAAAGGATGATCCAGACTGTGAGTGGGCCATAAATACTTGCTGTCCATGATAACCCTGCTGTCATATGCTCCTTGTTTCCATTACCTGTGCTATGGAAACACAGCCAGCACGCGTGTGCCTTTCCTTATGCTGTGAATATACCTTAATTTTGTGCAAACACACAGTCAGCTGTTCTGCTCCTCAGCACCCCATCTGCAGAGAAGGAGATGACAACACTTTCCCACCTCAGAGATCCTCATAGTGGAGGCTGTCGTGATTTCAACAGATGGTGCCTTGGAATTTAGGGGAGGAAATCAGCTGGTAATCTGGATTTAGAGAGCTACATACACTCCATTTCATGCATCACATTGGGACAAACCTCCTGGAGTCTGTTCCTCAGGCTGGGAGCTTGCCCAGGGCAGGCTTGTGTAGATATTTCATTTCCTACAGTGGCTATTTCAATTTTAGCCACTTTTCTGAGCAGGGACAAATGTCTTAATTTTACAAATAATGGCAGAATGCATCTAAGGCAAGACAATTTAGATGGATGGATTTTGGCTGATATTTAAGAACTGCAATAAATAATATCCTCCTCACCCACGCCTCTCCTAGAAATCTACATACCTTTGTGCATATATTATAACAAACCCTAATAAAGAAATAATCCAAAGCTGCACCTGTTAAAAAAAAAAAAAAGGAATAACCCCAAAATGTAGGTTATTGAAATATGAGTGTAATATAGAAAAGATAGCAGTGCTGATATTAATGACCTATCTGTGTCCTGGTGCACTTAAAAAGTCTCTCATGTATTTTATTTTATTTTTTTATTAGAAACTGTATCATTAGCTCTAAAGATCTTACTGGGAAGGGCGAAGAAAAAGATCTGACTTTTTACAAGCCAAATTCAGCTAGACTTTTTTTCTTACTTAAAAAAAAGAAGATTTTTTTCATAAACATTTTTTCCCCTCTGGCTGGAATATTAGGACAGTATATTAAATTCCTGCCCCCAATTCCACAAAAGGAAGACCCAACTACATTTACATAATAATGTCCCTACTGTGCTTTTGACAGATGGGTTTCATCGACAGAGACATACTGTTAGGGGCCCAGCAATAGATTAAAAAAACAACAACAATAGATTGTAACACAATAAAAGTGTATTGTAATGTACATCATAACTTTTGGCCAAGGTTAAATATCCAGTTGGTGTATGAAAGTCATATTCCATTAGACAAAATAGATGTCACGCAGCAAAGCATTAAAGATGAGTTGACTGAGCCATTTGTTTTTATTTATATTACATTATATTTTCCTTGATTCTATTTATGCAGTAAGTT
>VZRN01006635.1:104626-134659 GCA_013397935.1 Dasyornis broadbenti | reverse complement strand
AAAAAAAAAAAAAAGATTCCCTAATCCTCCTTTCTCACCCACACCACTGCACCACAATGTTATTGACAGTGAGTGCCTCCATGAGAGGCTGCCCATGGTGCAAGGTGCTGCACGAAGCCACAAGATCCACCTGCTGAAGTGTCAGCACTCCTGTGTGGATACACCTGAGTAGCCTGAAAGCTCTTACGTGGTTAGCAAGCCAGTCACAGCACCACCAGCTCACCAAGTACCAGCCACTGCTTATGATTTCAGAGTCCATGTTGCAAGTCACTTACTGAGCTGCCATGAGGTCCTTGCTGCCCCCACTCCTTGCTGTCTGTCCTAAGTCTGATAGAACAAACTGATTTGTAATGTAGGGACCCTTGGAGGTATTATCCAGGTGAATTTATTGGGGTGGGATGTGTGGTGCTACCCCAGGAGTCCTGTCCACTGCAGTGCTAACTCTGGGCCAAATTACAGGTGGGTTGTATGCACTGTTCCCTCCTTACAACATCTCTGCAGCTGCCTCCAGTCCTCAGGAGATTCTCCCAAAGCCTCTGAGGAAAAAAGAGAGCAGCATGTGTCTTATTTTTATTGTTGTTGGTTCTTTCCCCTTTCCTCCCCCCTCCAAGCTCCAGCAAATTTGTGCCTTTCTTAGTAATGGCTTTGTGCAGCTTCACGATAAAAGTCATCCACCAAAGAGACAGAGCAGTTTTCTCTGCATGTCTCCCTGAAAGGTACTCTTGGTTGTGAGAGCTTCACAGCCTCTCTTTAATGTCAAGTTATATGGTTTTGGGGGCTTTCCCAACTCCATCAATCCACCTGACGGCATAGACACTTTGAGTGGAGTGGTGAGGACAGAACTGATAAACTGCAGCCTCCTCCGGTACTGGACTCTCTCCAAGGAGACAATAATGCTCTCCCCAGGAAGCGGCTTTTGCTCCATATAAAAACATTTTCCCACCAGGAGGTGGTAGCCAAGATGCACATGGGGATGGGTGCCACCAGGCACTGAGTGAGGCTGACCTCGCTGGTGACACCATCCTTCCCTAGGAAGCTGGGGCAGGGGCAATGGACTCCTCGAGTTGTTTCTCACATTGCTATGACAACACTCAGCCAGAAGGTCCCATCCTGTCTTGGAGAAGCTGTTGTGGTGCCCAGAGCAGCCCAAGAACAGAGAACTTTAGTGGAGATCACTGAGAGAAGCCATTCACTAAAGAGGTAGGATGAGGAGAAGGAAATGCAACCTCTAACAATTTGGGAATTAACGATTCTGTCAGTCTAGGTTTCCGATAGTACAAGCCAATTGGGGCTACAGACTACAGCACAAGGGAGATCTCATGGACAGAAGCTCACAGCCTAAGGGACTGAACCTGTGCTAGGAAGAAAGGAAATGGATTTTGCTGCTCTACACAAAGAACACAGAGATAGACTCAGTCCACTGCACAGTTTACAGTTTGCGTCTGCAGAAGAGTAAGAGTAATTCCAGATCATCTGTAAGCACAGTAAATATATTCTTGTTTTTATTCCACTTCCAATGAATTCCATAAGTGAGCCCTGGAACAGTAAGAAGTTCCATAATACCTGGACAGCGAGGTGCTCCTCTTTCCACTTTTGGTCCTGACAGAGAGACTGTAGGTACCTGTCCACCTAAACAAGTCCTTGAGATGGATATGCACCACACAAAGAGGCAGAGGCAGTGGGTTTTACTTTCCCTTCCTTACCCTGTGCTATAAAGTATAAGAGGTCACACAACATTTTGGCTATTTCCAGGCTCCAATTCTGTGCTGTCACAAAACCAGGATCATGTCAGAACCACCATAACTTGATTTACTTCCCATCCTGGAAAGAGACTCTTTTTCTGCCATCACATTGCTGAATTTGATTTCTAACATTAAAACCTAAATATACAGAGATCCATGTTGTGCAGTGGGTTAGCATTGCGCTAATCCAAAATACTCTTTGTTCATAAATACATTACATAGACCAGAAGGAAGGTTGTTGTTTATTTGTTTTTATTTCTTAATCACATTCTGAAGAGGTCATATGTAAAACACAGCTGCAAGAAATTTTATTTTCCTTTGTTTTTTTATCAGTCTTCCTCCTCATTTATTTTTATAAGATTATACGGCTATCTGCCTTTAATTTCCTATTTAAAGCATATCTCCAACTTGTAAATAAATATGCTTTTTCTAGTTCAGGTCAAGTTTTAGTCTCCAGTTAATGAGGAAAATGGATTAGACATCAATGCCCTCTTCTAGGGTTGTTGGTAAAGTAAAATCTAATTATATTCTGGTCTTTGCACTTGCTGGAGATCTTCAGAATTTGTTTATATTCAGAGTCTTGACTAAAGGTAAACTGACACATCATGGTTTGTGTTTTGAGAACCTACATCTGCTTTCACTGACTGAAGAATATTTTTGTGGTCTAGCACCTGATGCAGGTGAGGAAAAAGAGGGAGGAAGCCATTTTTTAGATGTGTTCAGTTTAACCAGAGAAAACTACGACCAGCCATTTGAGATGAGTGGAAAACTTCCACATAAAAAACACGTCCGTAGATCTATGACACTGGGATAAACACCAGTGAAGGATCCAGCCATTCTGATTAATGTGTGGCTTAAGCTGTCTGATGAAGTTATGGGTAGTTCTTTAAAACAAGAGATGGGAAGAAATTCAGCAAGGCCTAGGAAGTACTTAGTGCTGCCCTGGGAAAGAAAACAGCTTTTGTTTCTCTACCTAAACTCTGACATGCAGAGGGTAAAAAGAGAGGCATCCGTGCAGATAAGATCCTCAGATGCTGCTGCAGGGCTAAGTCAATTGCTTTCCTCCTGTGTTCGCTAAAATTGGTACCTCCTGTGCAAAAGCCATGATAAACAAATAGCAGTATCATTCCAAATGTACTCTCATCATCATCATCACAGGCCTCCTCCTGACCACTACAAGATGAAGACCTGACCTTAGAAATGGCACCCCTGGCTCAGACCAAATGTGACCACTTTTGTCCCTGCCATCTGTCTATTCATCTTGGTGACAGGCAGCCCTGGCTCTGCTCTCTGCCCAACCACTATGAATAGGCAAGTGACTGCAAATGAGCTTCACTTAAATGGAGAGAGTTGATACCAGCCTCGGGAAAGTATTTCACACATCACAGTAGGAAAGGGCCATTGTTTTTGTTCAGATTTGGGTTTCATTTCTTGCTGCGCTTTTAGGGAAGGAAATTTTGTTCCTTGGGGGTAATGCAGATGTATGGGTAGTTAGTTAAGGGACAATAGCACAGTTTCGGGGATGTCATCCAAGTAGAAGGGGCAGCATGGGGCAAGGACTCAACAGACCAGTGAGAGGAGCAAATGAGTGGATTCTTTTTTTCTGAGGTAAATACACAGAAGTAAGACCATAGGGAAGGTAATAAGTCTCTGGAAGGCATCTGGGATTTGTTTTGAAAATCATCTGATTAAACCATGTTCCTCACGCAGCCGGTAAAGACAAAGATCTTTTTCTTCTCATGAAAAATCATACCTCCTAGGAATTAAGGAAAATTTAGAGACTAGAAATCACAGTGAGAGAGGAAATAAAGAGCAGTGATCAAGATGCAAAAAGAACTGAATTAATGTCTCTGTTCTATCATAAAGACTTTTTTTATAAATCTGGACAAAATAACCTTTCTACACCAAAGTTTCACAGGTAGAGACCTGTGAAATAGGCATAACAACACTTATTTACCTTTCCAGAGCTTTGAAAAGGCACACAAATATGAATAATCTAATACACGGTCATCATGTTCAACTGACATCATTGTCATTTTATGCTGGGTCACTTTAGTAATAGGGTGTGCTGTTCAGGCCACAGATTTTGCCATAAGCTCACACTGGCTTCTATTTCACAGAATCACAGAATTTTTAGGGTTGGAAGGGACCTCTGGATCACCCAGTACAACTCCTTGTCAAAGCAGGGCCACCTGGCACGGGTGACACAGAAATGCATCCAGGTGGGGTTTGAACGTCTCCACAGAGGGACACTCCACACCCTTCTTGGGCAGCTCTGCCACCCTCAGTGGAAAGTTTTCCTCATATTGAGGTGAAACTTCTTGTGTTTATGACCACTGCTCCTTGACCTGTCACTGGACACCACTGAAAAGTCTGGGATCATCGTTTGACACCAGCCTTTGAGATACTTATGTGCATTAATGAGCTCCCCTCCCAGTGTTCTCTTCTCTGGACCAAACTGGCCCAGCTCTCACATCTCTTCTCATAAGAGAGATGCTCCAGATTCCTTATGTTCCAGAACTCTGTGGCCTCTTCTGGCCCTCTCCAGTACCTCCTTGTGCTGAGGAACCCAGACCTGGATACAGCATTTCTTCCAGGACTGCAGTTGGGCGTGATATGTTGCTTGACCACATGATAACGATTCTGTAAATCTCTTTTGTTCTTGATGCACAGAGCAGTGGAGGATGGAGGACAGATGAGAAAACAGGACAGGTGTTAGGAAAGATGTGCATGGAATATTTTGGGAGGGGTATGAGGCAACCAGGGGAAAACCAGAAGTGGAATAGGAATGGGGAAGGAGAGAAGGCTGGATTACAAAGAGTAGACTGGAGGAGTGACAAAGGGAGCTGTGTCTCCTGGGTGGGAGCGAGGAAGGTGGCTCAGACAGCGGTGTCATTGTGTGCTGCTTGGCTGCTTCTCCAGCTGGAGACTTTTGAAGCCAGCCATCACTGACAATTTGCCCATAAGTGGTGTGCCAGTGCCTGAGATATTTATTAAGCCAGCACTATTAATTTGTCACTTAAACAAGCACTTCAGTTCACTGACAATTGTTTAAAAGTAATTGATAACATTTAACAGTGGTAACATGATCAGCTTTTTGTTTTGCCTCTAAGCATTGTTAATGTAGGGGACAAAGCCAGAGAAATACAAACCAGCCCTCACATTGGTACAAAAATATTGGCATTTTGTTTTCAGTGTGATTATTGTGATTACAGGCTACTATAATTTCTAGATAATTCAGATGACATGGGGATTCTCTGGACACCAGAAGGGACCAAAACAGACTGTCCTGAACTCCTGGTCATATAAACAGGCACATCAAAGGAAAGGTGGGAGGAGAAAAAAGAAATAATATAGTGGTCTGTGTTGAAAGGGACCTTAAATATTATCTAGTTCCAATCTCCCTGCCATGAGCAGGGACGTCTTCCACAAATGCAAAGAAGGTATTTGTTCCCGGGGGCACAGCAGGTCTCTGGGCAAGAGAGGAACAATATTGAAATCCCCTGATGACTGCAGTTCTGTTTAATCTACATCCATAGACTTCTGAACCAGGATGAAGCATGACTGTCTAGTGTACTAGGAAACAAAACACATGGCATCATGGGATGGAAACCTACTTCCTTGACTGCATTGTGCGGCTCTGCTCTGACAGTTGGTCAGATTCTTCAGGAAAGATTACTCAGAAAAGTTTTCCCTATTTTTTCCCCAGATTCCACCATAAGGTCTTTCTACTACAACACAGTCAAGGAATCCTTCTTATAGCAGTAATCTGGTGGAACTGAAGTATGTACAGAGGAGAGGAAAGATACCCATGTTGGTGGTTAATAGCTTAACCTACCTTGGTTTTGGCCTGAGAGCCTCCATCTGGTGAATGGACCTACAGGCCTAGCATTATGCATAATATTCCCAGATAACATTTGTGTGCCTCTACTGCCCATTTGAGGCTTTGGAAATGTGTGGGCAGGAAGCTGCACATTTAAAAATGTATATCAAGGAAAGAACAGGCCACAAGAGTGGTAAATCCAGGTCTAGAATTCAGACAAAAAAGGAAAAATCACCTTAGCAAGGAACTGAGATCTTGCTGCAAGCCAGCATACAGCTTTTTAGCACAGCACATTACCTAGATTTAGGTGGCAGCTTGTCACTGTGGGACCTTGTGCTGCCTCTCTGTTGTGACTAATGAGACTGTATAGCCAAGTGGGCTTCTTGCACGGCTACCAGAGAGGAAAGAGAAAGGTGATCTTAGAGTTTATGGGGTTTAATAAAGCCCTCGAGCACACAGCCTCTCTCCTTCCTCCTGCTGCTGTTCCAGATTCCATTTTACCTCATAAAGCAGAAAAAACAACTGCGAAGAGCAGAAGGTCATTAATGATTCTGGGTTACGCATAAGGAATAAGGGTGAGAATTTGACAGCTTCCCCCAGAGGTGAGCAAGTATGAAAATCTCTTGGCCTTGGCATAGGCAGGAAGTTCAGTGACTGAAATCTGGTCTTGGTATGCAAAACCTAAACAAGATGCTTGAAGGACCAGCCTCCCCCTGCATGGCTACACGTCTGATGTCTCCACTGATGAAGCAGAAAGAAAGGGTTTCAAATCAAAGCTGGTCTCTAGGAATGTATGTACTCGGCCCAGGAATCATCTTTGTAGTGAGGGGTTTGACTTTGAGGCCCCGATTCAAACAAGTAGAAAGTATCCATTTTACTGAGGGAAATGCTCAGTTCAGATGGGGGTTTTTTTAGTATTGTAGAAATTTGCTGCCAAACCTTTTTTTTTTTTTTCCTTTCTGCCTGTATAAAAAATGACTCTGAATGCAATAAGAACAAGGTGTTCTAATTAAATAGATTTGTTTACATCTTGTAGCATGAAAAACTAATTCAGTCTGATATACTGTAGGTTCTTGCACTATCTCTCTCCCACTTCATGTAAAATTACCCATTTTAAGTAGTATTTTATTTAAGAATATTTAACAAGTGGACTTGATTTAAAAAAAAAACTGATTTAAGTTCCAAAGTGTTTATTTCTAAAACAAAAAAATCACTTCAGAGTGCAAGAAGATGGGAGGGGGAGAGCAGAACTTGTGCTATATCTCACAATATTTCCTCCCTGTTTTATTGCATTGCAAAATTCCCTACCTTTGCTAGTCATGAGAACTCATAGCCTGTGGCTAGAACATATTTTTATTAAGTGAAGGTTAAAGTCAGGGCCCAAACAGATCCACTGTAATATGATTACAAACATAATATCCTGACCCAGACCTGTGCCACACTATCAGCTCCATATCAGAAGCAAAGGCAAAAGCTTCCTGACTGTAACTGTTTTCCTACCAGTGTAAAGAATTCTGCGTGTTCTCCACCCAGGCAGCGCTGGATCACCCTTAAAAGTGCCACCACATGAATTATGCGGAAAATAAAGACTGCAGATACATGGGGTCCAGCTGCAAAACCAAGTAAGAACAAATCTCAGGAACTCACAGCACAGGCCTGCCAATCAAGTAGGTTTTGTAGGTTTATACAGCAAGGCTGGATAAAACTGTTGCAGGGAAGAAAAATATCCCAATTAATTTTATTTCTCATGTTGTCAACGTGAGATAAACAGGAAACTTTACTGACACTTAGACAAATTTCACTTCAGCGACAGGCAGCTGAGAGGACAAGAACCCAAACATCCAGTCCATCTGTGACCCACAAAGACAGCAATGTCTGCATGAAACACCTATCAAGAAACAACCTTCTGTACATTACAGTTCCATCCATGTGGGCTGTAAGTGATGAAACAACGGCCTGCCTAAGAATTAGGGCAAGTATCAGATTGGCCAGTGAGAAAGTCTCCCTGTAGAAAGACAAGAATAGGAGCAGTTCCTGAGACCACCAGGTGCCATAGTAGCAAGATAAGGAGGCTCAGAGCCCTCAATAAGTAATTGCTGCACTATCTTTTCATTCCTGGTGTTGAAAGGGGCCCCTGAGTTCAGTGGGTTCATCCTGAATCAGAGCTTGGGAGCTGCAAAGAGGCGTGGTCAGCTCTCGTCCACAGGAAGAGGAGTATATCAGTGTGCAACCCCAGCTGACAAAGGTGCAGTTTTAAGACATCAAAGCCATTTTTAATATAATACATCCATTAATGCATATCAAAGGAAAACAAAGTTTTTAAACATCTTTTTTTTTCTTGTTAAATCCTGTTGCCCAAATGAAATAAATTGTGCTAACTTGCAAAGTTCCTATTTTGAGGGGTAAGCAAATTGCTTTTGCAAGTTCTCACTCTGCTCCAGCTCTCTGGCAGCCAGAGTTGCAGGAGATGTGGGGATGATAAGCAACTTGGGTTTGTGCCTCTTTGGCAGCTGGAGCTGTAGGGAGATTGGGAGCTGGGCAGGAGTTGGGTGCTCAGCCCCTGGCCCCCTGCCTGCTGCAAGGCTCCTGCTTTCATCAATTTCCTGTCTGTGCACAGAAAATTAAAGTGACAAAAACCTTCTGAGGGGTGGGAGGATAAAGGGAACAGCCAGGCAAAATCATGGCCATCTCTCCAAAACCAAAAGAGAATTACAAGAAAGAAAAGTAAAGCTTCAAAATTTTCACTGATTTGAAATTTTCCACAGAAACATCATTTGGTTGGAGAAGGAATGTTCTACTAGGAAATTGTTCCAGTAGGCAAGGAAAGAAGGCAAATTATGCAAAATTCTCCCAGGCTCCTGATGGTCTCAGCGAAATGTGCCCACCACCTTTCAGGAAAATAATCAGCACTTTCCAAGAGACGCTTTGCACCTTCTGAGGGTTTTGCCTTAAATTTGGTGTAACTTGGAGATAAGGCACACAGAGGGTAAGAGCTCTGGGGAAGAGTAATTTTCACCTTTCTGGTGCTTACAGCATGATAAAAAACTTTCCTCCGTGCTTCTGAATTAATTCCTCAAAAGTTCCAATGCCTGCACACCCATTTGTTTCCTCATTGTTTTTATTAAACAAGAAAGGCGAGCTTTATTACTGCGCAAATGAAAGCATCACCAGAAGATAGATACTTCCCAGATTCTTATTAATCTCTAAGACTTATGAGGCTGCCTAAATTCCACAGAAATTAACATACTCTACAGATTTCTTCCAGCAAGTCACTGAGTCCTTGCTACCCTGTATGCGGAGTGAAGGGAAGCCAAAAAAGCAAAACCAATGGAGAATAAATCTGTATTATTAGAAGGTTGTTCCAAGTCAAAATGTGCATGTGCATGCATGTCTTTTTTCCACAGATATAGGACAAGGCTCTCTGCCATGGTGCATCCTCTACAGCAACATTATAGTAATTTACCATAGACTATGGCTGTAGAGATTGAACTGTGTGCCACAAAGTAGAGGTCATAATCATAATTAAAGTCCAATCGGATTAGAAATTCAAAATAATTTAAGACTAATCTACAAAACTGCGACTGTGCAAATTAATATGGTAGGGCATTGCATTTATTCTTTTACCCCAGTTTCCACTGTAAGATTACCTGTGCCTTACTGCAGGCACACTTAACGCCTGTGTGGTAGCAACATTTAATATCCCTAGCAGAGACCAAGGTCCTATAGCAATATCTATTATACACAAGACAGACCCTATCCTGAACAGAACTCTCAAGGAAGAATCTAGAGGCATAGCAGATAGGTGAAATGTCTTAATCATCCAGGTCAGTGTCTGAATATCCAGCTGAATACCCAAACCAGAACATTCTACCTCTAGTGACTTGAAAAACATGGTGAGAGATAAAGAGAGAGAAGTACAAACAGCACAGGAAACCCTGTTCTAGGCCAGGAATAACACACATGAAATTAGGGTAGAAGAGACTTACAGCACTGGCAATATTCTTTGTATCTCCTTCTCTTTTCTAGTGGCAAATTCCAGATGTTATATCTTTTGCTATCTTGTGGTGTAGGGATTCATTCATCCATCCATGCAATGCTGGGAAGGTTTTTATACATTTTATTTACTATTTGAAGTAGACTTTTTAAAAAATTCTTGCCACGTAAGTGGCTAAAACAAGCTTTCCTGAGAGGACGTTGAAGCATATGTTCCTCTTGGTCTTCATGTGACTTGTACTGCCCACTTAACTGTGATCTCTTTGACACTTCAATTTCCATAAGATCTTTCTCATTCTGCCAGATTTAATGTATGCATCGCATATTTTCTGCAATACTGGTTAGCCAGTGAGCGCAAAACAGAGAATGGGTGTGCTGGTTTTAGCTGGAGCAAGGAGAATTTTCTTCCCAGTGGCTGTTTCGGGGCTGTGTTTTGGGTTTGTGCTGAACACAGGGTTGATAACACAGAGATGTTTTGGTCATTGCTGAGCAGGGCTCGCACAGAGCCAAGGCCTTTGCTGCTCCTCGTTCCGTCAGGATGGGGAGGGGCTGGGGGTGCTTGAGAGGCTGGGAGGAGACACAGCCAGGACAGGTGATCCCAAGTGACCAAAGGGATATTCCAGACCCTGTGACATCATGCTCAGTATGTAAAGTGGGGGGACAAAGGAGGAAGAGAGGAGGCAGTTTGTAGTTTGTCTTCCCAAGTCCCAAGCATAATGGGGCCCTGCTCTCCCGGAGATGGCTGAACACCTGCCTGACCATGGGTAGCAGTGAATTAATTCTTGATTGGCTTTACTTGTGTGCATGATTTCTGCTTTCCCTCTTAAACTGTCTTTACCTCAACCCATGAATCTTTCAGCTTTTACTCTTCCAGTCCTTTCCTGATCCTGTGAGTGAGTGGCTGTGTGGGGCTTGGTGGCCACTAATGATGCACATAAAGTTCAGCTGCCCTCTGCTTGCCCCAGATCAGGACACAGACACTTACAAAGATGAGCTGAACTGCAATGACTTAAAATCAGCTAAACCTATATTTTTAGATCTAAGCTGATGTCTTTCATCTGAAAATCTTAATCCTTGATGACTAATTTAAACTTCTTCCCAAAGACACAAGACACAATCGTATGGTTGTATCTTGTTTTGTGTATTATTTTGTGTGTTGGGTTTTTTGGGGGGCAGGTTTTATTTGTTTTTTTTTTTTTCTTTCTTCCCCTTCTTGTCTGCTGTCTTTGATTTTGGGCTGCTGAGGCTAGCATTTGCAGTGTTCCTTCTTTAACAAAAAATTCCAATGTATATGCATTGTGCTCCTCATTTATGCTTCCCCACTACCCAATTAACGTCATACTAAATTATATACCTGCAACAGATTTAATTCCAGACCACTGAGCTGTCGTTTTTTAACCCTCTGCATGTATCTCTACAATATTTATGAGAAAGCTGTAGTTACTTTAACAAATAATGAGAGATTTTGATAGGTATTTAGCAATTCAATTTGTTGTAAGAAAGAATATATCCTTCACTGAAATCTGTGGGATGGTTCCAAATACCTACAGGAGGATTTTTATATCTATTCAGTTCTCAAGGTTTTAGAGTAGTTTTCCAAATCCCTATTATGCTGCTATGGAATGAAAATGGATGCATCTATGGCTAGAGTTAAGCAGAGATCTGGGCTCATTTCCAAGATCCATTGAACTCCTCTCAGATGACCTTGAACAAAGCACTTGAGATGTGGTCCAGAGTGTTTATTTCAGTGTCCAAATGGGGCTTTGAATGAACTTAAAACCTTAAATTCCAGGAAGCTGTTTTCAAGGGATTGTCTAAGCTTAGAGCCTCACAAATCTCACTGCAGATTTCCATGATGCCTGACCTCAGAAAGTACAGGACAATCACGAGTTGCCTGGCCTGAGGCTTTAGAGTGTAGTCACACCCATCACATACATAGACTTCCTCAAAAAATTTCTAAACATGAAATGACTCCCACTACTCTGTTATTCAAGCATAACTTTGAAAGAATTTATTTGCCATAACAAGAAAAAACAAAAGCAAACCTGGAAAAATCCAACAATATCAAGCCCTCAGCTGATTGGTGCAGACTGATTTGTGCCTGTATTTTCTGTAGAGGTATGGCAATGACCATTAAGTGAATAACTTAGAGTGGAATCCAGAGGGTTCATCATCATTTTGCTTTTAAGGACTGGACATGTGAATGGATCATCCTCTCAATAACATCTTCGATATATTGGAAAGAGAATTTTCATCTCCTTCCATGTAATATTAAGTTATTGTATAGTCAGAGTGCTGAGGGCAGGTTTAGTTTAGATATTAGCAAAAACTTCCTTACTGTCAGGGTGGTGAGGCTGGCCAGAGAAGTTGTGAAACCCCCTGGAAGTGTTCAAGACCAAGCTGGGTGGGGCTTCGAGCAACCTGGTCTGGTGGAGCCTTGTCAGGGGTCTGGAGCAAGGTGATGCCTATAACCCAAACCGTTCTATGATTCAGTGAATGAGGGAGCAATGCAAGGAGGGAGCCATTTTTACAGTGAAGGCGTATCCTTAAGAAGTCTACAGGTTGTAGGTGACCCTTGAACAGTTCCCACAGAGCCTCTGACATGAGAATCAGGAGCTCTCCCTGCTCAACAGCCAGCATAGAATCAATGAAATTGATTTTTGGCCATTATGATGTGAAAGTGAGTACTCTGAATATTGCTTTTCAAGTTTATAGCTACATCTCCAAAGATATTGCTATATGATGATTTCAAAAGGAAGTAGGAGGTTAAATACCTTTTTGGTTTGGCCCTCTCTTGTCTCAGATTCTTTCATGTAAAATTGAAACAAATGTACTCACTACCTTCCATAGCTGTTGAAATGGAAAATATGTGTCACTTTGAAGAAATGAAATCACATGAATACTATGATACTGTTTCTGAGAAAAAAAAAAGAGGCAACTTACATAAGTAAACACTCTTTGGTTTTGACACAGTCAGTTTTCAGAGGACATTTTCTGCAGAGAGGCACAAATAACCTCTAATGAGGTAAGAATGAGCACTTTCAATTCTTGTACAAACTTTTGAATAGTTTTTGACACTTGTGTTCTATCCTGTCCCGTGCACGTTCTGCTTTCTGAAAATTTTTAATATTAATGTGGTGGTCATAGTCTTTCAACTTCACCAGACTTACCTGAAGCTGGTAATCAAACCTTTGTGTCACCTTTATTTGACATGTAAACAAATTGTCTTCTGGTGTTTCTTAAAAACAAAAGAAAGCTAAAACATCCAGCAACAAACTAAAACACCCAACAACAAACAAAAACAAATTCCCCAACAACTGTAAAAATTAAACACAAAACCCAACAAACACAAACCGCCCCCAAAATGAGTAAACACTTTCACCAAGGTAAGGTCTACACATGCAACTGCATAGAGCTGAACATTACTTTGCTCACCGCTCATGCCAGACCAGCCAAAGCAGATCTGATTCAGACTCTAGTGCTCAGGCTTGACAAAACTTTTAGTGTTGACATGAAACTCTGGTATAAAGTTTATCCAAATCTTCAGTCAGATCTAGCCAGTACTGCTAGCCAGATGGAGAAAATAAGCCACTTCTGAAGCTATCTCTTAATAGAATCACAGAATCATGGAATATCCTGGGTTGGAAGGGACCCGCAAGGATCACTGAGTCCAAATCCTGGCCCTGTACAGGACAGACCCAAGAATCCCACCGTGTCCCTGAGAGCATTGTCCAAATGATTCTTGAACTCTGCCAGGCCTGGTGCTGTGACCTCTGCCCTGAGGAGCCTGTTCCGGGGCCCAAACACCCTCTGGGGGAAGAATCTTCTGGTGATATCCAACTTATACCTCCCCTGACACACTTAGTTTGATGACAAAACAGAGTTATCCGTGTTTTGAATGGATTGGTATTTCTTGACTATTCAGAATGAAGAAGCAAATCTCCTCATACATGAAGCTGCTGTTTTTTTCAAGGAATCCCAGTTTCTGGTTTTTTAAATAACTTTTTGGTTTTGTTTTGTTTTTTTAATTCCTGCAATTCATCAAAGGAAAAAGAGTGTGGTCTTCTACTCTTTCCAGCTAAGGGTAGATGAAAGCACAAGAAGGCTCAAAAATGGTGCAAAGGTCTTGTAGTTTTCAATTAATTTATCTTAATTAGGAATCTAAAAGTTAGTGGTGTGATTAGGCTCAGGGATTAAGATATCTAATTTTAGATGTCCGCATGCAAGATAAATGGCCAGGTACCCATTAAAGAGAGTAGAGGTCTAGTCAATACAATTAGTGGTTTAGAAAAAGATGAAGCAAATGTCTATATCTGGTCAACCAATAGCTCTCCAAGCTTAGACACCTAGCTTATATGCAAACACCTAAATTTAGACATATAGTGGCTTGAGTCAGTTGCCTAAAAATAGAGGTCTGACAACATTTGAAGTGTCCTTGCATTTTGGAGACACCTACGCAGAGCTGGTTCACGTGGAACAGGACTTTAGGGAGATGTCTAGAACCACCTGCCACTGGAGGCAGGACGCCATGCCCTCCCGCCTTGTGGTCTAATGAAGAGGTCCCCCAGCACTGAGTTTGCCTGGGACTTTCAGCTGCTCATGTATAAAGTAGCAACACTCAAAATGCTCTAGGCTGAGACAGATAAAAAGGCTGGCAGATACCACATATCAAATGCATGCTGGTTCCAGAAAACAGAGGTTGGCCAGAGTAGGCAGGGCCTAAGTTAAAGAAATTGCACAGAGCTCCAGTTGTTAAGCTCATCATGTGGGGCTTGTTTCCATAGTCAGTGGAAAGAAATACAGAAAAAAGCTAACCTTATTCTAAGATAAAAGTCATAGGCAGGTCAGATGAATTGCCCTCAAGATTTCACTCCACCGACAGCAAAGAGAGCCCAGCATGGCTTGTCTTTGTTTCCAGTCTGAGAGACAGAGTTGGTAAAAATGCAGGTTGCATGGGAGTCCATGTAGCATCCCAATCAGCCAGGACCCATCATCCTTCTAACAAAATATTCAGATATACCATATGCATTTATACTGTCACTATATGCCTTTCAAACTCTATTACTGACAACTGACTGAAGAGACTGACACACGATGTGTATTACAAACATCTATATTGGGATGGGATCCCTGGCAACAGTGCCCATCAGTATAAAACAAACCACCACATCTTGCAGTCCTGAATAAGATCCAGTGCAGAGATAGCATATGACAAATTTGCAGACAGCTTGTTTATGACCAACAGGCCATTTTTTTCCTGTTTGCTTTACAAGCTAATGTGGTTATACTGCATGGAGCTTTTCTCCCAGAATGATCCCAGAGCATTTCATAAATTGAAAAGATGCAAAGGAGCTGGAGGCAGAAGGCGGAGGAGGAAGAAAAAAAGTTTCACCTCTGATGGAAAAATGAAGCCCTGTATTCCAGCCTAGGAGTCTGGCAGTTAAAACTGGTAAAGGACTTTGGCAGCAAATATCATCTCTGAGCAACATCAAAAGGTTAGTTCTTCTGAGATGTAAGGTTGGATCTTTTAGTAATATGATGTGGCACAGACTGGAGGGGCAGGTCCAGAGGCATTTGCTGGGCTTGATTTCACCTCTGATTTTCCCCTATTCAAAGGGTTTGATTCTCATTGCACCTTTGAACACATTCTATTAGTGGAGGGAAAGAAAGTCCCAGCAAACTTTTCATACTGCTAAAGCCATAAGCAGGGGGAATCATATGTCTTGTACAGCTGTGCAGAGGTTGGTGTGTGTTGTTGCTCATTTATATGTAGTACATAATGCAATACAGTTTATGTTTCACCATGCAAATTCCTGTCTTCAGCCTGGAAATCTCTGTGTAAGTCCCACTTCCTCATACGAGCTAAACTGTCATTCCTCGAGTTGTATCTGAGCATGTTTCAATCCGTGTCAGATGGTTAACTAAATTTCACTTGCCCTGTTACTGATTTTTACAGGTACTAAGCTTAATGATTGCTTGGAATCGGCAGATTCCCTTTTTCTTTCAGGTCTGAGTGTTCTCTTCACTGGTACTACTGCACCAAGAGCTCTTATAGCTGCTCTCAGAACAGAGATAATCACCAAGTTCATTAAAGCCAGACACTGTGTTAGGCATGGTCTTTCAGATTCAACAAATGAAGCAAGAAGACCTCTTCCTGCAACAAAAATAATAAGGGATTAGAGATCTAGCACCCCAAGATATGGATGCATGAGAAGCAGAATGGGGAAGCTGTCTGGCCCAGGGTGTGCTTCTTCAAACTCAGGACTAAAGGGTTGTGTGTGCAGCCCATATGGTGGGAGGCTGGGCAAAATCAAAGTGGATCCAGAGCAAAATCAAAACCACAGTTCAAAGTTTACAGGAGATGGAAGCAGGGTTTTAGAAAGAAAGAAAATATTACAGATAGTCTTGTTGCCTGCAGGAAAGTGAGGTAACTTCCTCCATATTTTGTGCACAAGGCTTTTTGTAGGACAGCTGCTTTCTGCCACTGTGTTCTCATCCTACCATATGTGACCACCTCACCCGGAAGACAGAGGCTTGTGAACTTCTGGCATGTCCACTCTCCTTTGATTGACTCTGCCATGTCAACTGTTGCAGAAACAGGAACACATCTGATGGAAGAAAAGCCCTTCAGCTTCCCAGGAAGACTGTGCAGACTGAGTTAAAATAAATAATACTTACACAGGGCATCAGTGTGAAACTGGTGCAGTAGCTTCATTCCAGGGGTCCAGCCCAGAGTCTGCTCTTCCTCCATGGGCAGCTCTGATCCTGACAGCTCCTCCTGCTCTGCCCAGTGGACAGAGAGCTCTGTGTGTGCCCAGCCTCTCACCACGCACTCCCTTCACAAAGCCACAACCCCTCTCTCTGCTCCCACTCAGCGCCTGCTGCTGCAGTGGGAAATGTTATTGCCCTGGTGACATTTCCTTGCGCAGGCTGACATTTCCCTTTGGAAGAAGCTACTCACTTTACAGTCCCTTTTATTTATTGTTGCTTTGGCTCGTGGGCCACTACAGAGGTTACTTTAACATAGCTGTAATTAAGGATCTATGATGATAAGGTCCTTTAAGTAGGGGTCTGCTATTTTTATTCTACTGTAAAAATTACATACAACCAAAGGGATTGTGAAAACCATAAATATAGACATGGTTGTGATTCAGAGCTCAGCAACACTGGTGTAAATCACAATAAAAGCACTGTATTTAGGAGAGTCATAGTGCTGTAAATTAGAGATAACTCTGTATAGTATTAAGCATTCTAAATGTATAAATTTTGAAAGACTGTGGTAGGAAAGTACCATCTTTTTTTAATTTTTTTTTAAAGGTGGATATAGAAAACTCTAGGGTCACATTCCAAGTCAGTCTGGCAAAGGAATTAGTTCTTATTAATGTTTAAGACAATAATTTGTATTTTGGATTAATGCAATAAGTAACTGGTAAAAGTGTTAGAATACCGACTATTTTTTGGTTTCGCACTTGAAGGTTAAAATAGAAAACTACGGAGTTGGAAAGGAGGAAAACGTATCAATATGAAACTGTTTGCATTATTTTAATTTTTCTTTCAAATATGAATAGACAAAATGAAAAGTATCGCAAACGGATCACTGAAGAAAATATTCAAATAAAAAAGTTAAACTTTTTCTTTTATTTGAAGACGCAGCAGGAAGAAGAGGATTAATCTTTCAAGGGAATAACAGAAATGGTATTTTGGAAAATGAAAGCTATAATGTTTCATTTTAAAATATGTCAAAATATGGTATCATAGCAAAATTGGCACTAAAACTTTATTTTTCTTCAGCTGACTTTTTTTTTCATAAAGCCAAAATAAAATAAAACAAACACATTTAAAAGTAACAAGTAATAGGACAAGAGGAAATAGCCACAAGTTGAGTCAGGGGAGCTTTACATTGGACATTAAGGAAAAAATTCTTCGTCAAAAGGGTTTACAAGCACTGGGGTTGTCACTATCCAGTTGTGGGGCTTTGGGACATGGTTTAGGTGTGGGCTTGGCAGCCCTGGGTCTGCAGTTGGGCTTGATAATCTTAATGGTCTTTTCCAACCCTAAATGACCCATGATTCTGTAAAAAGCTTTTTTAAGGGGTCTTAGAAATTCCTTCAGATTATTTAGTAATTGTACATAAAAAGTACTTTTGCCTTCTATAGAGCAACATGAGAGATGGAGTACTGAATTAAAGGGGTTCAGAACCTTTAGTACACAAATTATGTGTCCTTCTGACTTATTTCAGATTACTTATTAGGCCATGATTAACAAATTTATTTTAAAAGAAAAAGTGATCCATACCTGTTGCAATTATTTAGCTACTTATAGAATATATTGGTTGGGAGACATCTTTTGAAGCCTCTAGTTCAGCTGTCTATTTGAAGTAAGAGAGTGTTGTGTTAGGCCAGGCACGTTTTTACCTACCTGGTCTTGAAAGCATCCAGGGATAGAAACACCTTCTGTTTCCTGTGTGGTTCTGTCCAGGGCTGCTCAATCCCTAATAGCAGACATTTTCCCACTGTCCAGACTGGATTCCTTAAGTTGCACTTCCAGTGGATCTGTCAGTTATAATTTCTCTAATATTTCCTGATATTTTCAAAATAAAATTCAAGGTTAATAGTAGGAATTCCACATACCCCTGCATAGACTGTTCTTTAGTGGTTTTGTTCTCTATACAGTGAATGAGGTGCTAAAATGAGATAAAATTTAAAAATATTATACTATTACTAAGACTTTACCTTATTTGATTGGAAAAACATGTAAAATAGAGAATTCTAGGCAAATTTTTACCCAACTGCATAAGGTTTCATTATGCTGTCTTCGGGTCAATTCAAAGGGTTTTATATGAAGTTGGTGCAGAACTTTTATCTCAGGCAGAAATTCTCAGGCTTAAATCAGTTCATTTTTCAGGAATATACTGAATTTTCCTAAATCCTTGGAAAATTGTTCCCTTCAGTACTTGTAAAGTGAAACAGGCTAGAAACAAGGAGAACTGACAAAAGTGGTTTTTTTTAGTGTTACTGAAAATCATGAGACATTTGAACAAAACCAAATAAAAGAAAATCTATCACACGTTACATGTTTTTCATCTCTTCAGTCTACGCTTCATTCTTTTGAAAATATATTCTCCACGTGGCACAAAGGCTTTTCACAAAAGTAAAGTTGGTAATTATAAATTATTATTGAAATCCTGATACATACACTCTTAAATCAAAGATTTATTCCTGTAGAGGTTGCTGACCTTTCGAAAAGGTCTAGAAATAGCCAATGCTTCTTCACCTGTAAAGCCTCTGGTGTCACCATTGCATTATGTGTGTTTGGTCTGGGTATAACTCAGAGGAGACTGGGGACTCCATCCATAATCATATTCCTATCATGATCTGATGTTTACTGTTTCTTTATAACCTTGACATCAATTGTTTCAAATGACTTATCATGAATTCTGGGGAAAAAAAAAAAAAGAAAAAAAAAATTGGGGAAAGTGCTTTATTTATCTTAAAAGGCCATTCTGAAATCAGAATCCTCTCTAATGTAGTGAGAAGGCAAAGAAGAGGCCACACTTAATAACATTTTTCTTGTCCACAAATTTGAAATGTAATAAATACTACCTTTCATTGAATTGGCAACTATAAACAGTGAACACTTATAAAAAACCAAAAAAACTAAACAGCTGGACTAAAGCTCATATACACTGAATGAATTTTTAAGCAATTTTTGAACAGGAATGTGATCCTTCTTTAAAAGTGCACAAAGAAATAAATGTAAAGTTGAAGCACTTTTTTTATTATTATTTCTACTTCTTTATGTTTTTCTTTAAAAAAAAAAAAAATCAGATCTGCTGGAAGACGCAGTGTAGTGACCACTCTGAAAATACCAAATCCAGACACTAAGAAGGAACTTGTGCTTAATCAAAGAATGGGTAAGGTTGGAAGGGACCAAAATGGGTCATTTCAGAGCACATGGCACAGGATAGCATCCAGACTGCTCTGGGGTATCTCCAGTGAGGGAGACTCCACACCCACTATGGTCCATCTGTTCCAGCAAATAAATTTTTCCTCATGTTCAGGTGGAACTTCCTGGGCATCAGTTTGTGCTGTTGTCTCTAGTGCTGGGCACTGCTAAGCAGAGCTTGTTCCATCCTCTGGCACCTCCCTGCAGACCCTGACAGACAGGGATGAGCTCCACTTTCAGCCATCTCTTCCTGAGGCTGAAAGCCCTGTCTGCCTCAGCCTTTCCTCATAACAGAGGTGCTCCAGTGCCTTAATCATCCTTGTAAGCTCTCCACTGGGATTGCTCCAAGAGCTCCACGTCTCCCTTGTCCTGAGGAGCTGAGAACTGGACTCAGTGCTCCACATGACACCTGAACAGAGCTCAGCAGAGCGGAAGGATCACCTCCCTCCCTGACATGCTGGCAATGCTCTTCCTAATGCACATCAAGGAACCATTGGCCTTCCCGGCCTCACAGGGAACATGGCTGGCTCCAGGAGAGGCTCTTCACCACCAGGACCTCAAGCTCCTTCTCCACAGCTCTGCTTCCCAGCAGGGTGGCCCCCAGAGTGTACTGGGGCATGGAGTGCATGAGGTTGTTCTTCTCCAGCACTGCACAGCACTCTGGGGAATCAACAAAGAAGAAAGAAAAAGAAAAAGGAAAAAAAAAAAAGGGAAAGAAAAAGAAAAAGAAAAAGAAAAAGAAAAAGAAAAAGAAAAAGAAAAAGAGAAAAAGGAAAAAGAAAAAGAGAAAAAGAAAAAGAAAAAGGAAAAGAAAAAAGAGAAAGAAAAAAGAACACATACTCTTAATAAATACATTTCACAATGGCATTAAAATCACAACAAAAAAGAGCCATCTGGAAATAAAAGAAGGAGACATAGTCTGTATAATCATCATCTCTGGTATCTGTTTGTCTGCTTGTAATGAGAAAAGTAACAAGTGTCTAGCAGTATATTAAACCTCTTGCCATACTTCTGCATGGCACATAGGTTTCCTGGAATAACTGGCTGAGAAAATGGCAGCAATCCCTTTATTCAAAACATTGGGGCTAACAAATTCAAAACTTTAGCAGCACAGCTCACATTTCATTAATCTATTTGAGTTTAATTTTCTAGATCCTTTGTTGTGTCTCCCTTTTTTTCCTCTGCCTTTCATTAAAATACAAAGAAACAAAAAAACCCCCACAAAACACCCAAAGCAAACAAAAAGACTCAGAAAGGAGATCTAGATCTCAATTACTTGATGTTGTTCACACATATACAGATATTTAAAGCTGAATATTGATTCTTAAAATTGGAAGGCTGAGGTCTGTGAACTATAAACCCTGAAAATAAAGTTCTAACATTTCTGGACAAAGTTATGTTAATAGTGCATCTCTTCAGGGATATAAAACATGTCTTTAATTACAAGAAAGAATATTTCTGTAGGGTGCTTCACACAAAAAAAAAGACAAGCTGTATTTCCTTATGGCGATTGGAAAGTATAAAAGGCTCTTGAGACTGGAACTTTAATATATGGGCCAGATTAGTTAACTCAGTCTCATCCCTGTACTAACTACAGTCACTCAGCTTTTTGCCATCTCAGTGCACATCATGAGACTTCTCCCACCCACCTGTACCATCTCAAACCTGCACAAACCTGGGCTGAGCTATGGCTTTTTTTTTAAGAAATAAAACTTCAGCCAAAACAGATCTGAAATAAAACACCCAAAACCCTCTTTTCTGATTTTGAAGATATCAAGCAATGGAGAAAACACTGTTTCCCTCAGTAGTTTGTGACTGGTTAATCATCTCCTCCGTTGTGCCTAATTTCTAATTTGAATTTGTCTGGCTTCAGCTCCCAGCCATTAGTTCTTGATGTGCCTTTCCCCACTAGATTAAAGAGCCCATTAATACCCAGCGTTCTTCCCCTGTGAAGGTACTGATACGCTGTACTGCAGTCACCTCTCCGTCTTCATTTTAATAGGCTGAACAGATTGAGCTCTTTAAGTCTCTCTCTGTGAAGCAGTTTCTCTGGACCTGAAATCACTTCCATGGCTCTTTTCTGCACCCAGCTCATTTTTTTTAATAAACTCTTTATTTTTATTCATGCAGATGCCACAATTGTATTCCAGTCTCAGTCCTATGAATGCTGAACGCTGAAATGGAATATTTTCTCTGCTCTTTCCTACTTCTTCTCTTTTTATGCAGCCTAGCATCACATAAGCTTCTCCTCTATCAGTGCCTCTCTTAAGATCATCATTTACACTTAACCTTTTCAAAGTCTTCAGTTTCCAGCGTCCTGTGTCTGGGGTGCATCTGTTGTTCCCAAATATACGATTGCATTTAAAGAATCAAACACAGCAAAACTAAATATCATGGGTGGCAGAGATTGGTTTACTAAGCAACCCACATGCATTTGTATGGCTGCTTGGTTATTGTTAATATTTATCCCTCGATCAGCTAAAGGAAGGACAAATATTGTGTCATCTGCACATTTCACCGGTAATGATTTTATATTTCATTCCAGTTCCCTTTTTAAAATGTTGATGAGCACAAAACCATTTTCTAAACTTCTCATATTCACTGGTGATTCTTTATTGATAACAATATTTTTTCACTGCATTCAGTTAATCAGCTGGCAGGATAGCACAGAGAAGTTTGTATGCATTGTTGATACTCTGAAGTTCATATTTTTGGTGAACTGGTGGCTGAAATAAGGATACTTTAATGTATAGCATAGTAGCAGAATTATTTTTATTAAGCAACCTGTAAGTGTCTCCAAACATTAAACCAGGTTTGCTTTATGGAACCTATTTTCAATAAAACATCATCATCATCATCATCATTATTATTATTGTTGTTGTTGTTGTTGTTGTTGTTGGTTTTATTATTATTAATTATTGATCTTAAGCTACCAATTTTCTACCAATTATATTCTATTCAATTTTCTAAGTGTCTGGTAAAATTTTCCATTGTTTTACCCAGAATAAAGATCTAATTTTTTTATATATATAATGGAACAATAGTGGTGTCTTTTTAGAATCTTATAGTGTTTCTGAGTTATTTTGTTGAGGTTTTTTTTCTGAAAAAATAATACAAATTCACATTAACAGGAAGATGGGCACTTACAGCACACACTCACGTTCCTGAGATGAGAATTTCAGTCCCATGATCTGTGAATATCTATGCCTAGAAATAATATTTCTCCATCTTTATTAGTTACTACCCAACTGAAAAGCGCTTAATTGACCTCATCTGCTACAGGTACTTCATATTGCCTCTTTCAAATACGAAAGCTAACTTTTCATATAAAATATATCCTTTTTTTCACCCTTATTATAATTTTTTTGTTACTGCTTAGTAATGGAAATATTCCACTCTTCAAATCTTTTTTACTCCTACTCTTCTTGAAATAAGATTTTTGGTTTTATTGTTCTGAGCCATGCAAGAAATTTTATTTTAGACCTCTATGAATTTTCTTTATATTTTGGTTTCTGTTCCAGACAAACCAGAATACTCATAATTGGGATATTTTGTTACTGTTGGCTGTACCAGGTTCAGATGAACTTCAGTTTACTACAAGCACTGGGAAGGTCTCCAGATCGAGCCACTCCAGATACTCATTTTTCAAGCTTTTCAATTTCAATTCAATTTTGTAAAATGCAAAACAGTAGCAGTTTTGACTGTGATGCTCCTGTAGTGCAAAATATGTTCTAAAATTTAAAAAGTAAATGGATATCTACAGTGAACAATCCTTTTTCTTTTTTTATATTTTTGACCAACCTTTTATATTTAGCAAATTTTTTCCTACTCAGAACAACAAAGATAAAAGATTTAGGGAATTAGCATCTACTCCTGGGGTGTGTGTGCTTGGGTTATTGGACACACGCATTGGTAAGGCTACCTGGGAACCTAAAACCGACCTACTCATGGCATTTTGCAGAAAGCAGCCTCGGTTTCAGTTCCTGATGCTAAGTCAGTTTGTTAAATAGGGAATACCTCCAGATTCCAGAGAATCTGTGAATACCCCATCACTGGAAGGGTTCAAGCCCACGTTGGGTGGAGCTCTGAGCAGCCTGGTCTGGTGGAAGGTGTCCCTGCCGATGATAGGGGGTTGGAACTGGATGACCTCTAAGGTCCCTTCCACTTTAATTGTATTATTCTGTAATCTCTTCATGATCCTTACCCATGATCAACCCTGGTTCCCACGAGAGTCATGCATAAATATTTCAAAAAGGAAATATTTGCATTAGCTAGCAGGCAAGAATCAGAAACAACTCTGAACCTCTCCTGAGGGTTGTATTGACAAACATGTTGAAGACATGGCCATTTTCACAAGAATTTGACTGTTATTGTTATCACAATATCTTTCCCTTAAATTGCAGTGTGGCAATGTCCTGTGATACTAGTTCTTGTGCGTGGGCACTTAAGAAGTTTAAGGTGCCTGTGGTAATTGCTTATACTTTTTCTTTTCTTCCAACATAACTAATCTCTTTGATAGAGACAGGAGATGGTGCAATATTGAAGAACCCTATCCCTAATGCTCAAAAATACACAACTTATAGTAGTCTGAATAGGCATTTAAAGGCCCTTTGAAATATTTACCTGGCATATCTCTCCTTTCCTTATGTGCATGCATGTGTGTATCTACATGTATCTGCATGCATTTGTAGATATATATACAAAAATATGTACATGCATATAAATAATTTCAGATTGAATATGCATCAACCTGATGTCTCTCCCTTCTCTCAATTGTTCAAATAAGAGCAGTAACACATCTGTTTGCCTGAAGTTGTGCTTCCCAGATTGCTCAGGGAAGACTATAAAACCTGGGTTTCTTTCAAACTGTCCAAATGAAGGGCTGTCTGAGGGACTGCAAGAACACAGTCCACACTGACAGAGTAACAAGTGAACGGGGATGAAACGAGTGGTGAGAGAACAGGTACAGCAGGTATCTGTCATTTCACCTTCAGAGTCTCTCTTGATATTTTTGCTCTTTACATTCTCAGCCTTAACATGGCTTGAACTTTTGTGGAAAAACCTATGCAAAATGGGAGCTTGCAGCACACACGTGATAAATGGGATGCCTCTCAGGAACATAAATCTGTGCTGGTGCATCCTGATGCAGAATTGGTGTTGATGCTAACATGTCATTTTCCCAAATGCTTCAGAGTCCTTTGGGCCTGCCATGAAGGTAAGGATTTATCTTCTAATCTCAAAACCACTTTTCTCTGTCTGGATTAGCCATGAGCAGGAAAGTCATTAACATTTATGAACTGGGGATTAATAACACTCCAGAGCATATTATGTGGTCTGTTTATCCCCTGGCCAGCCCCTTAACCTATGTCAGAGACAGGTAGGAAAAAAAAAAAGATGACACAAACCCCTGCTCACTTGGAAACTTAACTCAATCACAAAGTAGCTGAGGTTGACAGAGATCTCCAGACATTGTCCAGTCCAACTCCCTGATCAAATCAGGGTCAGATTAGGACCAGAGGGATTTTGAGTATGTCCATGGATAAAGACTATGCAACTTCTTTAAGCAAGTTATTGCAATGTTTATCACACTCACAGTTAAGAAGTTTTCTTTATGTTTAAATGAAATTTGCTGTATATCCATTTATGCCCAGTGCTTATAATGAAAACTTATAATGCTGAGGGTTCATTTTCCCATCACTCAATTTATTAATACAGATTTTAAATAGTATTGGCCCTCATTATAGACCCTTGGGGTGTGCCACCACTAAGTGGCCTCCATGGATTTTGCTGATCACCAACTCATTAAGAGCACAAGTTAAGCAGATTTCTTACTGCCTCACTGTCTGTTTAACTGGCCCATATTTCCTCAGTTTGTTAATGGAAGACTGTGTCATGAATTTTGACATAATCAAGAAAACCCAAGATCCACAGCTCTTCTTCTGTTCATCAAATTATTCTTTTCATCTTAGATTGTTATTAAGTTTGTCAGACATGATTTCCCCTTTTGTTGGTCTGTACTGACTACTCCAAATCACCTCCTTGTCCTTTGTGTGTTTGGTTCCCTGATTATTTTGTCCATCGTCTCCCCAAGGATCAGCATAACACTCAGCGTCCTACAGTTCCTCAAATCCTACTGGTTGCCTTTCTTTCAAAGATTATTTAAAAGTGGTCTCACAATGGCATTGACCAAGACCTCAATATTTGAGATTGCATCCCATCAGGTGCCAAGTTCTTGTATATGGTCAGTCTATTAAAATGTGCTTTACGATGATCCTCCTCCACCAAGAGTAAATCTTCCTTGCTCAGATTTTTTCAGTGCTCCTGGGGGTACCTCAAGATTCTTGGAATTTCTTATGTTAAATCTCACCAGTAAAGACCAAGGCATATAAAATATTGAGTAACTTAGGCTTCACCACATGACAAATCCCCTACCACATTCAGAAGCAGACTTAAATTTTCTATAAATTCTCCTTTTATTGATGAAAACCACCTTCTTTTTGTCCTCCATGTCTCTTGCCAGAGCCAACTCCGAGTGGAGATCATCAATATAAACTCAGTCTCTATTCCTCCCATGTCCCCAGATCGTTCATCAATGTTTTCTATAGTTACTTTCATGTCTTGAGTTTTGTAACTATCCACCCATGCAGGCCTTCTGATACCTTTTCTTGATTTCCTGTTGGTTGTGAAGAACTATTTTAGTGCTTGGCCTTTGCAAAATGAGCCAGCTGTCATGTATGTATCTTCACTTCAGGGCTGTATTCCATGGGATTCCTTCAAGCAGATCCCCCAACAGATCAGAGTCTGCTGACTTGAAACCCAGGCTTGATATACTGCTGTTATTTTTTTTTACATCGTCTCATGGTCTAAGGCTCCACCATTTTATGGTCAGTCTCTGATTGAAGAGTCAGAAACAATGAATGAAAACTATTGAGCTTTCTGTTGTACATTAATGCTGGACCTCTTCTGAGATACTCTAGCAGAAATTATTATGAGCCTGATCCAAAGGACATGGAGGTCAATAAGAAGATTTTCAGACTTTATGCTCTACAGATTACATTTGATGACCTTTTTTTCAACACAGAAAATAGAGGACATCAAATTCAATCATTAAAAAGCAAACACAAATCTAACAAATCAAGGGTGTTCTGATTGTAAAGACTAAAAGCCTGATGAGTTGTTGAACTCCCTGCTGCAGGAACATTTGAAGATTAAATATCTATATAGGTTCATAAAAAGACCTTCATGAAAGAAAAAGCCATCAAGACTAACATAAAAAGGCCATCCCTTATCTTGGAAATCTCTGCACTGCAAATTGTAGGTAGCATTGGAGACTGAGAGAGTATTCTGACAAAATGCCACTATGTGTTTATCTTACCTGGGCATCCACCAATTGTCAGTGTTAGAGACATGCTGCTTAGTTTGACGGATTAGAATATTTCAAAATATTGTCACAGAGTCCTGCTGTAAGCTTCTAAGGTTCTTGGGGCAAACATTTGGAATGACTGGGAGATTTGCCACTGTTTTCAACTGAGTTGAAATTGAGATCTCAACAATTAGTTTTAGGAAATGTCTCATATTTTGATATTATTAACAAAAAACTTGTGGATCAATCCATTATGGCACTGCAGGTCAAATTTACAAAGTGTTTTATAATTATTAAAAGGACCTGCTTTTCTAAAAGAATTAAATTTGTGGTACTTTTTGGACTCCTGTCCCATCATTAAAATCTGAATTTCTAAACAGAATGGAAAGATAAAAAGTGCTACTCCTTTGAACACATGTCAAGAGTAAATATTATGCAAGTTCTTTAATCCTTGCATTTATGTATGTATAAAATAAAGAAATAATCCCATTCTGAAGTGGTTTGCTGGTTTTCTTTTTGGTTCTTCCTTTGTACAAGTAATTTTGTAGGTCCAGATTAATTTCTGGTTCAAGTCTACGTAAAGCTCTGCATCAACAGAAGGGATGGATTTGTTGGGTAATCTTTTTTCATTCCAGTCAATGATAAGCCCAGCACTTTACTCACTGTTTCTCTTTGTGAGTTAATACACAGTATTGAATTTCCTCTTTGTATTCTCATTCTTCCTTTGTGTAGGCATTTGTTTTTTCTTTTCTTTTTTTTGTTAGTTTCCTTGGGGGATGAGGCAAAGGCATCATTACCAAGAATGCCTTCAAACAAAACCTTAAAAAAAAAAAAAAAAGACAGTCTGTTTGTCCTTGTTTTGAGCAACATTTTATAGCTAATAATTACTGTTGTATGGCTGGATAGGATATTGGAATTATTAGTAGTCAGAAGACAACATATAATTATAATGCAGTAAATCGCAACTGGTTTGAAGAAAAGAAAGAAGAGACAAAAAGGACAGAATAGAGTAGAAAAGAGAGTAAGGACAAAGACAAAAAGAGCAATGGAGCATATCTTTTGCTGTTGTGAATCATACATATGCTTTTATTAACAAGCACAGACTAGTTTCTGATCCTACTTACTATTGTGTGAGTCCAAAATCTTTACAGACCAGAATCAGGATCCTGCGGGAAGAGTGAATGGCACATATCCTGTTGTACACTGAGACATCTCCTGTTCTCTCTGCTCTGTTGGCTGAGGATAACATTGACATTTTCAGTTTTGTTTAACATGTACTAAAAGGTAAAACTAAATCTAGCTGTGGTTTCTAAAACTGACCTGAGAATTCACACAGTTGTCACCTGGCATTGCATGGCTTTTAGTGACAGGGTTACAGAAGCCAGACTTCTGTTGCATTGCATCAAGCAGAGTGTGGGTCTGGTCCAGAACAGCAGAACAACATGCTAAGGAATACAAATAACATAAACATTCTTGAGTTTGGAGAAGAATTATAACAAGAAAAGAACCAAAATAAAGATACGCAGGCCTCTTCCTGTCCTGTGTTCTTATTAAAACACAGTCTTTGTCACTGTATTTTCTTTGCATCTCTTTCCTGAAGAAACAGAATGTGTAACTATATATCTGCCATGAGAACTTCATGCCATTCTAAGACACATGAGATAAATCATGTGGTGGCACCTGTTTTTCTCCATGGATCACAGAAATAGTCTAGATACTTTCTTAGAACTATTCACATCTAACAGTAGATGACATAAACCCCACTTCATGTATCTACAAAATTGCTCACTCACGGTTTGACCAATTTACTTTTAAAAGTAGAACCTAGCTGCAAATGTATTTTCTGTTTCACAGAAAATTACATTATTCCTGTAATTTTCACTCTTTTTAGATGGATAATAATAATAGAAGGAATGTGAAATTTACTTGGGAATGTGAGTCTGAAATAAAATAATAATGATTTTTATTTGAAACCTACTTTTTCAAGGAAAGTGAAATGATTCATTGTAATGCTCATGTTTGATTTTATACACTATGAACAGCTTTAAAATGATATACAGAAAAGGCTGTACTGAAATGGAAACATCTGAACATTCTGTTCCATTACAAGCTCATCAGAACAATCTTCTCAGATTTCTTCATAATGAAATTTTATTAGAATTGATAGATTTTCACACAAGCATGCAATTTTGACAAGCATTTTTTGCAAGAAAGAAAGAAAGGTTGGTAGAGGACATTCTGCTAGTTTTATTTAAAAAGCTCTGTATTATATTAAAAGAAAAAAAAAAAAAAAAACCCCAACCAAAAAATAGCTAATCAGTTCATCTGAGTTCTCTCTAGACACTTACCTACTATAGTTCTTCTACAGAAAGATTTAATTACTTTGTATCTAAAAATATTTTTCAATTCGAGGAACTTTACCTTACATATATTTTATTCTCAAAAAAGCCCTAAAGGGGAGTCTAATTACTTGCACTTATCTTCCCCCTAACTTGCTAAGATATGGAGATTCTAAATTGTTTGCAAAAATGAAATGAGTTTGGTGCGGAATCTGGATTGAGGCATCAAACAAGGCACCATTATCAACCCCTCCTTCTCTTTTTCAAAATAAAAGAAAATGCATCTTTTTGGGATAAAGGTTACAGCTCAGGCATGGGCAGTATAAAAGGAAAGCTATCATGTTGAAACATTGAAGAAACACTTATGAGGAAAAAAAAATAGATAGTGGAACATCCCATTTTTGCTTCTGCTGCATAAATAATGCAACCCAGGGGCAATTAGCATCTGGAGAGTGGTTTCTTGTCATATCAAGCACCACTTCAGCAAGCAAATGATATAGACAAGTCCCCATTACAATGGAAAACACAGTGGGACAAAAGAAAATATTTCACTTCACTAGGTAAAATCCTTTATATAAAGGCCAGCTACAAAAGAGACAATGATCTTTGCTCCTGGACACCTACTAGCCATTAATGGAAAAGTTCTTCTGAAAACATACACACGCACTTACAACTCAGGCTCTAATGAGGACTTTGCTGTTTGATGACGACACATCTGGCATGCTGTTAGAACTCTGCAGTCCCAATTATAAAGCTGTCCAGCGGGAAGACCCATTACAGATCTGAGCTGTCAGACCTCCAAAATGAGGTTGAAGAGAAAAAAAAAAA
>VZRN01006635.1:59317-96484 GCA_013397935.1 Dasyornis broadbenti | reverse complement strand
TTTGTATTAGTAGAATGAGCTACATCTTCCTTTTTGTCATTATTTCCCCTTCCATTTCAGTAATGATATTTTCAAGAGGAAAAAAAAAAGCATCAAAGTTTGGAACACAGGCTCATTTTAGCTCCATTATGATTGTTATTATTACTACCAGTAGTACTACTTAGCTCTTTATAGCTTTTTCTTGTATGTATCTTAGAGAAGTTCATAAAACAAGGAAATGTTCTTATCCCGACTTTCCTGAGGCACTGAAATAATGAAATAATTTGCCAACAGTTAAAATGGAGGTTAGTGGAGTGGCTTGAAATAAACCGTAGCTCAGACAAAGTTCAATGGTCAACAGGGTAGAACAGCAGTTTCCAGTGTAGGTTTGTCAAATGTCTGGCAAAGTGCCCTGGTTTATATTGGGAATTGTTTTTTAAGACAGAAAACTGTGTTTCAAATGAGAAGAAATAATATGGGGCAATGGGTGAAGGGAAAGTGTCATAATAACAGGTAGGAAGAGGAAAGACTCTGGACATAAGAGTGAGACAAATGTGGTTGGAGAAAGTCAGATATAGGAAAAGAATATGGGCAGGTCCATCTAGACAATGTTACCTCTTACCAGAAAGGAGAATTTAGTCTCTTTTATGGAGGATGGAAAAATATTCACATGATTCTTCAGCCCCTTTATAAACATATAAACCTTCTTTTTAATTATAGAGAAACCAGGATTTTCTCTAAGCATATTTGAATCCTTGAATCTCTGGTTCCTTTCTTAATCCCAGATATATGTAACAAAAAAAAAAAAAAAAATAAAAAGGGGGTAAAAAAGGAAAAAAAAACCTCTACACACTGCCAGCTCCATTGGTATCAGTCACAAATGCTTACAAGGATTACAGGGCGGTAATGAGCTTTTGTACTAATGGTACATCTTTTAATAACTGCTATCTGCACTTCCAGTTGTAAGTGATAAGTGAGGCTATATTGTTAATGACAAAATGCTTCACCTTTCCCCCACCCTCCTCCTGATACTTCATCTTTCTCTGAATTCCTCAGCTGATGGTTGGAGAGAAATTAGAGTTGATCCTGAAGCTGTTGTATGAAGCTGGTGTAGTGCAGCTCCTGCTCTGCTGCTCCCTCTGGGCTGAGGCACTGGGTACCTGCACAGGAACCTGGGGACGATGCCCAAGTGGAAAACAATGAAATGCTTTTTAACCACGGCAGGGACTGAAAACAGCAGAGGAGAAGGAAGTGTAACAATAATAGTCATGTTTCAGAGGTAGAGAGAGCTGTGAAAGAACAGGAGGATCAAAGCATGGCACTCAGGCAATGGCTTCAGCTTTCTGCTCTTCCTTCTTCTATGATATTGGACAAAACATTTATTTTTGCACTGTCTCCTCTAAAGCAAGGCTCAGAGCTTTTCTTCATCTCACATGAAGGATCGGAAAGGAGTGGGAATGGGGATACAATCATTCCGTGAATGTCAGGTCATTACTTCTTGTGATGGAGACGCGGTGTTGTAAAATTTTGTTGCTTGGGAGCTGTTTAAGAAGAGATTAGGCAGTGTCAGTGCCAGACTGCATTGCTCATCCTCCCTTGGGTGCAGATAGGCCTGTGTCCTGTGATTTTGCTGCTGCAGCTACATCTTTGTTTAAGCTTTACCTTCCCTGTCTCTGCTCATCGCTCTCAGTGCTAAGCCAGGCTCTCTGGGGTCTCAGTCTATAACTGCATCCCCTTTCCCAGCACAGTTCACAGCCTGTACCCATGTAATCTGTGATACTCTTGTTCCCGGACAAGTTGTGTTTCTTCAAGAAGGAGGCTATGCAGCAGTGGGGGAAGATGTTGGAAAATTCTCTCAACTTTAGCACATACTGAATGATCCCTACATTTGTGGTTAATGCTTAGGTTTGTACATGGAGTGCTCAGTGCAAATGCCAGAGATTAATGTGGCCTTGTGTTAACTCTCTACATCGTGACTAATATGTCTTGTGCCAGCTAATGCTTCCTTGTTTACTTATATCAGTGACTAATATGTGCTAGTAGATGTCTTGGTTTAGAGAACAAGGACTGTGTGTCAGAACAAAGAACGATAAGGGAAGTACATTGTGACCTGACCTCCTATTTGAAATACTCTCAAGGAGAAAAGATTAATCAGAAGATCCGGAACCACATCCAAATAAGTCCATTGAAATAATTAGTATATATGCGTGTATTCAGAAAGTGTGATGAATATGTATTAATTTCAGGAATATAACCTGGTCTCTTAGGTTGCTATGCTTTGATGAAAATTCCCCATGCATCTGATGCTGCTAATAAAGTAATTTTAGTTTTCTAACCTAGCAAATAGTTTGGAGAGTTTATTTCCCAGTTTTCTGTGACACCCTAGTTGGGGTTTTTTCAAGTGATCTCTCTTGAGTACAGGAACATTTTTATTCAAGGCCCAGAGGTCAAAGAAATGCTTGACTTCTGTCTGGGAACCTCTTTGAGCAATATCCTCTAACCTGGGGCTCTGGTCTGGCTCACAAGTTCCAGCAAATGTGGTCCAGACCATGGCAAAATGTATGAGAGGCAGAGCTGGAATGGATTAGCTTAGAAAGAATAAGAACAAAATTAATAAATACAAATAAGAAAGGATTTGGCTTCTTTACAGGGTTAGTAATGATAAGGAGAATGAAACCTTTTGCAAAGGATTTTTCATGGGTGGAGTTGCCACTCATATTTGTAACAGTTGAGAAGATCATCTCATCGTGGTTTATAATAAAAGAAAAGGAAAACATTAATAAATGTACTTTGTTCTTTTAGTGATACATAGAACTCACCAGAAAATGAATATTTTGGAAAGATTTCAAGTCTTAAACACTTTATTTTTTAAAAAAAAAAAAAAATTAATTTTTTTTTTAATTTATTTTTTATGTTTTATTTTAGAACAAAATATAGTCTGGAATTTCATGTGGAAGACAGTATTTACAGAAGGAAATGTCAGAAGCACAGCAAACACAGCTATCACTACCACCTGGAAATGTTTAAAAAATTTCCATGGAGAATTTTATCAAAATTAGAACATTCCAGAGACATTTTGGTTTTGCTTAAATGACATTTTCAAACAGGAAAAAAAAAAAGTTATATAAAAAATAGTTTGAACAGTTTTATGAGTTTTTTTTTTTTTTTTTTTGTTGTTTTANTTTTGTTTTTTCCCAGTAAACTCATTTGCTAGGATTTTTAAAACTAGAGATAGAAGAAAATCACTAGACAATGTAAGTGGAGATAATAATCCTACCCGGGGAGAGAAATGGAATATTTTAGTAATGTGAGGTCCTTATGTTCTCTGCCTGCTAAGATTATATGGTAATAATATTTTTTTAATGCAGAAACAAGTGTAAATTCTTTACTGTACAAAATGTCATTGTAGAGGAACAGTGCCGTATGATATCATTACAAATCTGAAAAAAACTTTTTAAGAATGCACCCCTAGAAGTGTACATAAACTTACTTGCTTCGAGTTTGTCAAAACTTTTAAAAAAAAAATAGTTCTGATTATCTGTGCATTTATGTATTCCATATGATGTAAGGTAATTTTCTTTGTTCAACTGTATTTGAGATATTAAATTTAAATATTCCATTAAGATGTTCGAACAGAAAATGTACTACTCAAAGTTTCTCCTAAGGTACTTGAAGCAAAAATATTCATCAGTATTTCATTTCACAGATGTACAGGCACACACACAGAGACACTCAGAATAGTCCTATTGAAATAGAGTTTCTGATGTAATTCAGTTTTAAAAATCTTTTTCTGACCAGTTCCACTGAAGAGCTATAGGGTGAGAAAAGTTTCATGCAAAGAGGGGAGTGCTATTTTTCCTAAATACCCTCCAAAGATTTCTTGTTTCAGAAACATTTATTGTTCCTGTTCCAAGGGCAGTATCTTTGGGAATAATAGCTAACAATGAATTTTCTACTCATTCTATCTCCTTTTTAAAGCCATAGGAATTTTAGCATACACAACAACCTGCGTTAAGGAGTTCAAAGTACTTCCTTTGTTAATTTCTAAATTCCCATGTGCCAGTTTCATTTCATACCTTAGCTTGTATTTTGAAAGATCCCATAAACATTGTTTTCACAGACTCTTATCATATCATCGTTCAGTCATCTCTTTATTTAGGCCTCAGAGTTTCATGCATGGATGCTGTTTTGTACCTGTGATCTCTCTTGTTGCCTTTTTCCTGTATCTTCTCTAGTCCTCTTACTTGTTGTAAGAGATGAGGAAAGGTAGAACTGCACACAGGATCTTGTTAAGGGACACTGCAAACTTGCAGTGCTTTTTTTTCTCTTGCATTCCTAAATTTAACCATTGGTTAGGTTAAATTTAACCTAAATTTAACTATCTTTTTTCACCCCAAGATCTCATTTCCAAATAGCTCTGAGCCCATCATGGCAAAAATGAAGTGAAGATTTCTGTTCCCATGTTCATCAGCAAAACCTGGGAATGAGTCCTTTGTGTGAGGAAAAGGAAAGTAAGGGACAAGAAGTTCTAGGATACAGTAATACCTTTAGATAATGATCCTAGGCAAGATGTTCAGAGTGAAAACCCTCACAGAAAGCTGTTATCTGCAAGAAAGGCTGAGTGAGCTGAAAGATGATGAAGAGTCTGATGCCAAGGGTATAATTTGTCAGAGAATAAAAGATGGGGAAAAGTTAAAAAGGGAATTAAAGAAAGATTAGCATTGTTTGGAAACTATGTATAGAAAGCAGTCTGCTAAAGGAGAGCACTACGGTGAAAAAACATTCAACATAAAGTCTGCTTACCCAGGAAAAAAGAAGAAACTGAGGAATAAAATGCCTAGAGCTAGACACTATCATCTCTGCTGCAGCACTGGCAGTTCATTTAATAACTTTCAATCCTATGTCTTGGTATTACAAGCTTTAAAAGCTCCAGCTGAAAACAATCGCTATTAATAACCCCCCTGCTTTGCAATATGAAAGCAGCAGGTACAACAGAGAGACACCTATAATCCCCCCATGTTAGACAGCGGCAGAACAGCACTCAGCCAACCATGGAGGAGAATCCTATGAAAATACCCAAATCCATCTCTCCATGATGGATGGTCTTTGTACAAGCACTAAAGTGTATTCCCTTTAGTACCACTGTCTATTGATGCTGAGCTACTAAGTAATCTGAGGGAAACTAGGAAGCGATCGCCATGATAAAAAATAAAATGGATTGGGGATAAAGATGGAATTTCGTCAAAACCATCATGATCAGAACAATATTGCCTGAGAAATGGGGAGCTTTATATCTGTCAACATGTCAGTGTTTGGACAGGAAACCAAAGCCTTGGAGATTGGTGTCAGAAGAGCGATCTTTTTCTTCGATAAGCACCATGCATGTACCAACATGAAATACAAATGCAATCTTGCTGACTAGAATTCATGACAAGTAGCTCCTGTGAGAACAGTCTGAAACCATAAGACTGCTCAGATATTCCTGGAAGACTTCTCATATTCACTATGCATTTACTCAGACTTTACTCAAGAAATACATCCTGCTAATTCATAGGACTTTTCTGAACCATTCAGGATTTATTTCTGATTTTTGAATAGGGCCAAATCTTGCATACTTTATGAGGACTAACGAGAAGGAATCAGTAATGCTGACAAAATGACTCACTGTATTTAAAGTAACAGGCAAGATCAAGTTCTACACAAGTACAAAGATTAAAATGCTGATAGCATTAGTGGGATTGAAAGATGATTTAAAGAATTAACAAAAAAATTAGGAAAGATGTGTTGGCACTGTGATTTTGAGAAAGGAAAACTGTGAGCAAAGTCACATAGAAAAAAGTTGACTAGTTAGGATTTGACAACGGGGGGGACACGGTATTTCTGAACACTATGAGCACGGAGATGAATATCCAAGGACAGAAGCAACTGTTCAGAAGGAATAGTTCAGAAGGAAGTGTGATGCCAGGAAAGAAAAGCAGATTGAAACCTATTTCCTCTCTGCATGTGTTAGGTATTCACAGCAGCAGACAATCATAAAGTCACAGAAGAGGTGAGAATAGAAGGTGCCTTTGGAGTTCCTCTAGTCCTACCCTCAGCTCAGCAGGGTCACCTTAAAAGGGTTGCTCAGGACCATGCCCATTTGGGATTCCAGCATTTTCAAGAATGGAGATTCTCTAACCTCTGTGGATAATTTGTTGCAGTGTTTGACTGCCCTTAGAGTTAGAAAGCTTCTCCTAGTGTTTGTTTGAATAGAATTTCCTGTGTTTTCTTTCATGCCCACTGCTCCTTGTCCTGTTTACTGCGACTTCTTTACCATCTTTCCTGAAGTATTTATACAGATTGCTATAAGATCCTCCTGAGCCTTCCTTCATCTAGGATGAACAGTTCCAGGCCTCTCAGCTTCTCTTCATATGTCAAATGCCTCACACCCCTCATCATTATGTCCCTTTGCTGGACATGCTCTGATATATCCATGTCTCTGTATTGGGGAGCCCAGAACTGGACACAGCACTCCAAGTGTGAGCCCGATTCCTTAACCTGCACTAGAAACCACTTCATGTCTCTGAACAAGGGAAAAAAAAAAAACAACAACCAACCTGTGGAGTGAGTTTTCATAGCCTTTTATCAGGAGGATTAAAATAGTTCAATAGAACCACTGGGGAGAGATTGACAGTGAAGAAGAAAGTGAAAACCATGTGAGGAACTCTTACACCAACAAGGGAAGATAGTGTCCAATTTCTGTTAAAATGTTTTTAGAAAGAAACTGATTGAAAACACAAGGTTTCTGAGACTTCCAGACTTTTGAAGTCTGCAGAGGGACATTCACGGGTAGTAAAGCTAGAAATGTTCAGCTGCTCTGAACTTGATCATTTGCTGCAGAGTTCCAGTGCCTCTCATGAGAGTATTGCCTGGTTAAACTCCAACTAAGACCCTTACAGTGTAGCCTTAGCACCTTTAACAGTTTAAAAACTTCTGGCATGGGAAAAATTTCTCTAGGCTGAAACTCATCTCACTTTCTGAGATGAATAGTTTTGGGTTTATTTTTTTTTTTTTGTTCACAAAATGCTTTAAAATCTCATGGCTTGAGTTATCTGTGGCTGGGGAATTGCAAGCACTTTTCATGCCTGAAGACCATTTCAGATGCTTTGCTTGTGCACAAATAATTCAATGTTTGGGAAAACAAAATCTTGGCTTGGAGATTATCTGCAGCAAGTAACAAGACAGCAGCTTCTTAAACAAAGGAATAAGAGAACCAGAAATAAAACAAAAAATGGAAATATTAAGGCCATGGGGCTGGATAGCCTGTTTCTCCTATAGGATGTTATGACTCAAAGGATGAGACAGATACTTGAAAATGATAAATACCACGAACTATAATAAGTATTTAAACTACCATCTTTCAGGATTTTAGAAAGAATTTTCCTAGGAGCAGTTTATTTAGTAGCCTCTAAGAGCCTTTTTAAATTTGGATTTGTGTGTTTTGTGTATTTGTTTGTTTGACTTTTTTATTTATGATTATTTTTTGTCTTTTGTTGATGCCAGTGATTTTCCTTTGAGCCAAGCAAGCTTCTTTCCAGGGGAGACAGGGCACTGAATCCATTAGCACTTGTTCTGGGCCCTGTGTTCCTCTATTATACATTATCTGCTTTTGTTCATATGGATCATCCAAATAAAACCAAAAGCATGGAAAAGGATGTGCGATCACATGTGGCCTGCAGGGAAAATAGGGCATATTTTCCCCTAGGCTTTTCATGCTTAAATGTGATATCTAAGAAAAGTACCCTAAGTTCTCCCAAGATTTAGTAGAGGGATGTATGCAGTGACCCACAGTTTCTATCTTGGCCAGTGATGTAAATTTTTGGAATACCTGAGAGTGAGGGGAAAGGGAAATAAACACCAGGGAGGAAGAAGAAACTATTAGGTTAAAAAGCATTGTTGACACAAGGGTATCTGGAGGTAAATTGGCAATGAATAAATGTGGGATGGAAAGGAAAAGAACATTCCTGGCCAAAAAAGAAATTAATTTTAATTTTTGTGCATAACATGGATCTCCCAGCCTTGTAATATGAGGATGGGGAAAAGGAAACCTAATTCTCCTTTAATTCAATAAATAATGAAAACAATTTTCAGATATAGTACCTGCATTTTGCGAAAAGAAAGTCTCTACATTCCTGTGGTACTGATTGTGTAAGAAGAATTTAGTTAATATAAATTTATTTCAACATATTTCATAAATTTTATGGGTGTTAATAGTGTTTTTTCATTAATGTGAATATTCATTGCAATTTTTTTCACTCTTTAAATGTCTATATAATTACAACAAACTCAGGCAGAGTACCGTATTACATTAACTATACTAAAAACTTTGACTAAATTTTTAAAGGGTTTGAATTCAGTTGATGAGAACTTTAAAATTTAAAATCAGGAACTAGAGCATGCATAAGCCATCGAGGCTGTCAAGCCAATTGAAAGCTGCAACTTTCCTAATGGAAGGATCTGAATAACTGTCATATCCTATGGCATTTGACCATTGCCCTTTAGGGTCTCGAGGCCTGCAGGGAGAAAAGTTAAGAAAAATAAGAAAACTGTGTTCCAGATTAAGTTCTAAGAAAGATTTGGGTTTGTTAGACTCAAAGGTTCATGGGTTGTGTCTTAATGACACTCTTGAGGAGCAGGTTCTGTCAGCAAATCTCTGCATTGAACGGCAAGGTACCGTGGAGATAACATAGGGAGATTCACATGCTTCAAATTAGTTAATAATAAATTTAGGCTTGGTTCTACATATCAGTGTAGAGGTCTTACAATAAGAAGAAATGAGACCAGCACAGTAAACCTGAGCAAACAATTTTGCTTTGTGATGTGCATCTAAAAGTCACTGAGAAAAGCAAAATTCTTAATTCCCTGACTTCTATGCATATCAATTTTGCAGCTCTGTAGCTTCATTGTTTTGAATTTATAACAATTTGGAGGCTGATTTTTATAATGTTTTCAACTGCTATTATTTTTTGAACTGAGTTTGGATACTCAGTACACAATCCCTTTTCACTGCAGAAACCATAACAAGATCAATCTGTGTAACTAACATGTACAGGAAATTAGGATAGAGTTTTCATAATTCGTGGGCTTGCATACAAATCTCCAATTTCTGAAACACAGACAGCACTTCACTCCCTCAGAGCTGAGGATAAAAGCCTGTGAGTGATTCTGAGGTGCTAAAATATGATGGAGACAAGGAACAGATAAGAATCTTGGTAGATAGGATAGACAGATATAAACACTAACCCTGGATAAGATTTCAAGCAAAAATCTAATCAATAAACATATGGCCAAATGAAAATGCAAATGAGCCACAGAGGTATAAATGTTCAGGAGGAAAGAAAGATTTCTGTAATACTTACCCGTATTGCATTGACTTCAAGTAGCCCTTAAGTGGAACTGACGGTATTACAAACACAATAAGCACTTCTAGACAAACTGGAATAACAATCACTTCAGGAGCCTGGAAGCATTCACAATTCTGCTGTTGTCAACTCTTTCAGTGGCTTTAATTTTCAATGGTAAGCACAACTCCTATATAGTGTTGTCAAAACCGCAATGAAGTTATGTCATTGAATATTAAAGTGCTGGCCTGTGGAATGCCAAACACAGAGATTTGAATTTCATGCTCTCTACTAAACATCAAGACAAATATGTCTAATTTCATAAAAACCTCACCAGCCAAGAAAGGCTGACAATCAGGCCCAGTATTGCCTCTTTTCTAGCTGAAAACAGGAGTTTCTACNAAAATACAAATAATGGACTGTCCTCTAAAAGTGTTTTCTAAAAAAAAAAAAAAAAAAAAAAAAAAAATAAACAACCTCTTCCCATGAGATCAGAGGAGGGAAGAAGCAGTGTGGGGTTAGGATTCATAGATGTACCATGAGATCAAAGAATGAAGAGGCTAGGGCACTAAAGGGTACTGTTCATCACTGGACAGAAAATTCACGTTTGTATGAAAATGCTTTCCTTGTGTTGTTCAGAAGAGCTTGGGAGGTAATTCAAGAATTGCATAGGGAAATTGGATTATTTACCAAAAAACGATAGGAGATTAATTTGCTGTAGAGTTTTCCCAATTCCAGCCTTGATTTGCAAGCCATGATGGTGACTTGTTCGACAGGAGGAGCAACACACTTGTGCCCCTCACCAAAATCCAGTAGGCTGCTGCCTCCCTCATCCTTCCTGCCAATGCAACCTTATGATCCAAGACATACTCAGGGCCTCTGTCTTTCCCTGTCTTTCCATGTTTTCATCAGACTAGAGGTAATCCTTTGGGATCTTAATATATCTTCTTAGGTCTGAAATGAGCTCCGGTGTAGGTCTTATTCTCTTTTACAAACAGTAGTGGAGGGCTGTGACCACTGGCAAGACCTGTGAAACCATAGGAATATGAAATATGACAAAGACAGTTTTCTTCTGGGATGTTTTCAAAAAATTCGTGGTTTGACCTTGAAAGTAAAATTTTGTACCTGTTTTTATTGGATGAAATACATCTATTTATGGAATAGGTACCCAAAGCTTACCAATTATACTCAGACGCTCAAAATAGTCTGGACACTGATATTCTGGACAGAATGAGTTCCACGCTGAAGTATTCCTGGCAGGCAACAAAAAAGACAAAATTAATTGCTCAGTCTTCTTTGGCCTACGGTTTATAGATAGCACTGTGAAAAGAAGTGTTCACTACTCTGTGTTTGTGCTCTGTGACCTCTCCAGCGTGAGACTGACAAAAATCCACCAAGCTCTTTTCACTTAAGTATCCTAAAGCCTTGAAAATTAAAAATCATTCATTACTCTAACTGTATTTTTAGTGCCTAACAAATAATCAACAATTATAATAATTAATGGGGTTTTTTTTGTTGTTGTTGTTGCTCCATAGAGAACCAAAAGCAAATTAGAAACAACACATTTCTCCCAAAGTTACATTGCTTTCAAGATATTTCCCTCTGATTATTTTATTTCCTTGGGGGGGCATTTCTGTGCCCACAGAAATCTTTTGGATGCTCTGTTTTACCAGTGCTTATGCCCTCTGAGATCCTGCATTATTAATAACACTAATTATTGCAATTATTTATTATTAGATGAAGGATGAGAGAGTTTCCAGCAATTCAAAAAGCACAGAAGAGGATGTAAGCCTTATCCTGTAGAGGCTATCATTGAACTTTTGGACCGCTGTGCAGTGAGAAGCCCCTGAGAATGAGAAATTATACTTAGCAAGAGCATCTGCTAAATGGACATAGAAAATAAATAAATATAAAGACCTCGTACATCGATGGACTTCTTACTCAAAAAGTCCCACTGGGGGATGCTGATAAAAACTATATCCAAGATTTTGTAATAATCCAGAGTACAGACCACTATCTGAAGAGGTTGATTAACATATGATAATTTCATGAGGTACGCTTTAAATTTCTGTATATGGCCTTTATCTGTTCTGGAGGACAGAGAAATGCCTGGTCACAACGAGGAGGTTGTTCTGAATGTACAACCATAGCTCACAGTGTGCACTGTTATGCAAGTTTTCTGAGCTGAAACGAAGATAAGGGAGATGTTTTATCTGCAGATGCAGAATCAGAGTTCCCAAGCCAGTCAGAGAGACTGAGTTCAGATACCAAACAGCTTAGACTAATGACCCAGGATGTCACAAGGTCACCACACAGTCTGACCAGCACACCACACTGTCCTAGCCAAAAAGAAAATTCCACACCTTGAACTTGGAACAAAGACTTTTGTTTTTATGTATAGGCTGTAGTGAGGCCTTGCATGGAGTACTGTGTGCAGTTCTGGGCTCCTCAAGACCAGAGAGACGTGCGGCTCCTGGGACAGATCCAGCGGAGGGCTACAAGGATGATTAACGGCCTACAGCACCTGTCTTATGCAGAAAGGATGAAGGAGCTGTGCCTGTTCATTCTGGAGAAGAGAGGGCTGAGATTAGACCTCACCAATGTCTGTCAGTACCTGCAGAAGTCAGAGGATGGTCCAGGCTCTTTTTGGTGGTAAAACAAGAGCTTAAGCAGAACCAGACAAACTTTTAAATTTTTATGTTTAGTCTTCTAATTCTCCCTTCTATTTGTTAAGCAGATGTCTGTTCATTACTGTGCAATTCTGATTAGATAAGTTCAAAGAAAATGCATTGCTCTTCGCACAGAACTGGAAAGCAATAGCTGGGTGCTGTAGATTAAATACTGTGTCTTCAGCTAGGTCTAAAGCTGGAGAAACGCCACCTGTAGTATCCCTGAGCAAAAGACATGGAGAAACCACTGACAGAACATAGACGGAGTCATCTCTGCTACTATGGCAGTGGCATTTGCATCCTACAGAAGCCTTTAAGTATTGCTTGTCCCTTCAAAAGATGAGCATGCTTCACCTTTCTGACAGATGCCTTCTTACCCAAACACACAGCAAGGGATTTTTACATCTGAAACGTATTCAATGGAATAAAGAACAGTAGATGTACAATTGAAAACAAATCCAATCCAGCAATCCAAAAGGCTGCTTTTGAACAACGTCTGATTCAGGAATTTTTTAAAAAAAGTATTTATTAAACCAATTCAGAAGCAAATTTTTTTGTTTGGTTGGTTGGTTTTTTTTTGTTGTTGTTTATTTAGTTTGTTTTGTTTTTCAGATGGACTTACTCCCACTTCCCTTTATGTTAAAGGAGGAGTCCTATTTTAGATTCCAAATGCCTTAATGGCAGTGGAGTATGTATTAGATGCAATCACAGAAAAACAGCTTTGCGAAGGGTCTTAAGAGGATGTGTAATCCATGTAGTTTTTTCCCCAAGGCAGGCTCAACTACTCTAAGCCATTTGGAAGGGAAGATTGTCTATCTCTTATTCTCAGTAATGATCAGTGATGTATTGCAAACCATGTACTTACATATATTACACCAGAATTTGGAGAATACAGGCCAGATTAAAGTCTTACCAGCTGACACTGTGCAAACTCGTAGGAAGAAGCAATTCCAGTTCCAAACAACCTCCAGTCTCAGCAGAAAAAGCAGCCAAGGGAAAGAGAAACAATGTGTCATCATGGTTTTTTTATATGGAATTTCTAACTTTTTAGCATTAGCCTAATCCATCTTCTTTTTTTATAGATAACAGCAAACCTCTAGCTGACCACAACTTTTGTTCACAAAAAACACAACATATTGTACAAATAATATTCAGAAAAGAAAAGACTCCCCATGGGTCTCTTGTATAAACCATCTCTTTCACATATTCAAAATGGCAACAAAGACTTCTATACCTAGCAGGATGTGTTTTCTGATTGCATGTTTGCAAAAGAAAATGCTGCTTTTAAAAATAAATAATAATTTAAAAAGCACAGCACATAATGGAGTTTTCCCAACATATGAAGCAGCTGTGGAGCCAAACAAGCTTATCCACATTCCCTGAGTGATGGTTTATGTTTTGACATTGACTAACTCATCTATGCTCAGGGCACAAGCACTCAGACAATCTCCATCACCAGTTTCCCATTAGAAATCTTGATCTCTGCTGAAACAAGCTCAATTCCCTTCATTATTTCCCAGCTGACAGACGGCTTGAGAGGGAGGATATTACAAGTGTCAGTCTCTTTGCCTCCGGACAGGCCATGGATGACACAAGAAGGAGAGAAACAAACAAATAAAAAATATCTCTGTTTATGTGGTAACTTTTAATGTGTTTGCTCTACCACTATGCTTCATTCATTCTCCCAAAACTAGTTTAGCAGGATTATTTTCTTGGAAATCCTTCAGTGATGGTGTTTCTCTATCCCCTTTTTCTCTGAATTTTTGTCAGGCTCTTGTTATTTCACAGAATGGAGGAGGTAGAGACAATACATCTTGTAGAGCTATTTTGTTATTAGAAGGACTTAAAAAGCTCTTCAAATCAGTAATTTCATAAAACATAGCAAATGTTTTTGAGAAGGATGGGGCTTTCTTTCTAAACAAGACAAAGAAGATGAGCATTAATGTCAGTTTTCCCATAAATATCATCAGAAGGATCATTTTATTTGTATTAATAATGCACTGTTTTGGCAATAAGAGTCCAAGATCAAGATCTGGTAAGTTAAGAATCGTGATCACTCCTTTAGCCACAACAGAGGTATAATGTTTTGCACTAAGAGTTAGTCATAAGCACAGTGAAAAATAGTTCCTGGCCTGAAAATTTTATTGTTTGAAGCCAGAAAATAGACAAAATTGAGAAAGAACATGAAGAGCAAAATGAAAGTGTGTTTTCCACTCAGTATCAGTCACTTGAGAATACAGATTGGTTCTAAACAAGCATGCAACTGTTCCCTCATACTCTGGTCGCACCTCAGTGTGTATCCCATGGTTTTCTGTGTGGAGGTGCTCCAGAGCTGCTCTCAGAAAATATCATTAGATGCAAAGTAAACATTTGTTGGTCCATTCCTTGATGACTGAAGGTCATGGAATGGCTCTCATCCACACTCTAGCAATTTATTGGCTTTTAAAACATGACTTTAACTGCATGCTAAGAACAGCCCCTAACCCATTACTGGTTGCATGCCAAGGAATAGCTTTGGAGGCTGATAATTGTCATAATCCCAACACATATCTGGAGCTCTTCTTTTTCGTAGTATCAGTAATCATCTCCTACTGTCCATGAATGTTTCCAGGCACTGTTTTGCTCATTAAGGTAGCCATTCCCTATCAGTCCCCTCAGGGGAGCTGTGTGATGGTCAGAGAAAACATCACCACACATATGAGTTTTATTAAATGCATATGAGTAATACCATCTGAGAGAAAAGATAATAAAAGATTGGTAATGAAGGGATGTCACAAGGGTAGTTACTACCAAAGAGAAACTGTAGCCTCTGGAATATGAAAATACAGGTATGAACCACATTAAAAATTAACCACTTTCCCGATTTTGAGGGAAATTTTCATTAAAAAGCTAGTCTTTTTTTTTTTTTTTTAATATAGAATAAAAGCCTCTATTTACAAGGAACAGGAACAAAACATCAATATTCTGGCATTAAAAGATGAGAAAAAAAGAAATGCAAAAATAAGTCATGGAAAACCAAGGGAGGATGGGTGTAATCCTAAGAAATCTAGTAATGACCTGCTAGAGGGTGGAGGAGAAGGAGGTGCACTTTGCTTTATTGTGTATTTCTGTAGAGTGCAGTAAAAGAAAATTCTACCATCTGTCATCTTCAAGAATTTGGCATGCTATGACATTGGACAGGTTTGTTCATACTTCCAATCTGCTGCTCGCTCATTTCTGCTGAACAGTTTTGTTCTCCACTTCTCCCACATAGTTTTTATTTTTATCATTATTGTTATTATTTGGAAGTCGGATTATGTTCCATTATTTTTCTATAGCTTGAATTCAACAAGCTAAAATAAAATAATAGTAATAAAAATGAACAACCTATCAAAAAAAAAAAAAAAAATCCTACTCTCCCTCCATTACCTAGCTTAATCTTCCTTTTTGATTTTTCCAGATGTCATTTAGGTATAATTTTTATAGTGATTAGGCTTTTCCAGCTCAATGTTTGGGATACAATATTAAACGAAATGTGTCATAATGAACATTAACGTAACGCTAATTTTTACTGATATTAAAATCCATAAGTACTATATAAGAAATTTATGTAAGTAGGTTATATTTCCTATTAGGGAATGTATATTTCTTCAGGATATAGCAGGAAAATGCCTCTGTCAGAAGTCACAATTGCAAATCCAAAAGGCACAATTTCCTTGCTGTATGTCACGGAAAGCCCTAGATGTGGGATTTATTTAACCCATCTGGCCCAGCTGGGTAATAATGTGGATATCAATTCTCAGCTGATCTCCCATCTGGAGAGATCCCTGCCACCACTGTGTGCTCCAAACAGAGGCCACCAAAAAAGAAGAGCTTATCGTTTCTCACTGACAACCAGCAGGGGTAGACAACCATTTCAGGGTAGAAAGTCGACCTTTCTGTAAATACTGGAGTAGACAAATCTATTCCTAAGCCACATCAGGACAGCCAGGTTCCTAAATCTTCTGGGCTAGAGTTTTGAAAGGGAAAAACCTGTGGCCTCACAGTCCAGGTTATAGATTAAGTGTACTTGATTTCCTAATGTCCTGAGAAAAGAAAAGAAAAGAAAAGAAAAGAAAAGAAAAGAAAAGAAAAGAAAAGAAAAGAAAAGAAAAGAAAAGAAAAGAAAAGAAAAGAAAAGAAAAGAAAAAGCTTTTAATTCCTGCAGCCACATAAGATTTTGTTAGCATTTATCTTCTGCTTCATATTCCAGATATTCAAGACTGATGCATCTTCTTATTTCAATCAGAATTTAACTAAAGTACAGACTTTCCATGTCCACATTGCTTTTAGGAGAAATTTTAGAAACAATATGTAGCTTCAAGATGAAAGAGGTTGTTTTGTAGAAAAACCACATAGGAGTAGAAAAAGATGCAAATTGTGAAGTGTAGAATGAAGCATCTCAAAATACAATACATTTGAAGTAGATTACTGAAAGATCATTTTACAAGTGTTTCAGTAGAATATGTTTTCATAATTGTAAAATTTCTTTATGGGCAATACTCCTTATTGGTATAAATTAGGAACAGCAACTTCAGTGAACTGAAATGATTGTAATCATATAAATATATATAAATATATAAATATATAAATATATAAATATATAAATATATAAATATATATTATATAAATATAAATAGAGGAGGATCTAAGTTTGAAGGAAAGAGATATTTGTTCAGATTAAGGAACACTTTGTATAGTTTGATTTTAACCTGAAGGGCAAGGATGAGGATTTGGGATTATCAAAAGAGGCAAAGAAAAGCTAGAAAAGGATTCATTAGGCTAAGAAGCAGATAGACCTGCAGGGAAAAACTTGAGACTCGAAATATTGAGAGTGGTGGTGACTCAGGGGAGTTATACTAGACTTGGAGCAGTGAGTTTCATAGCACAGTTTGGCCCACGGCCTGGAAAGAGTCTTCTTGCTGTCTGTCAATGTTCAAACGAATATTCTTCAAATTTAGCACTCTCTTTATAGTGTCTTCCATCTGGGGATCTGTAACAACAAGGTGCAAGAGAGAGCAAAATTTGGCCAAGTAGTTTATAATTCAGGGGAAAGTGCTTTTAGCCTGGCAACACATGCTATGTAATCAATAAATAACAATATTTACAACATCTGTGTGAAGAATTGTCTTGGTAATTAAGATGTAAGTAGACACCTTTCTCATAAGTCAGGTTTAACAGATCAATCTTTTGAGCAATAATGATGGAATGTAGATTTTCTTTGGTTGGTTGGTTTCACTTATTTTTTGCTTCATTGTGTGGGGTTTTTTTTTTTGTTTTTTTTTTGGCTTTTTGTGGTGGTTTGGAGGAGGTGAGGTGAGGTGGCTTGAAATAATAGTTAGAAAATGGCATTTGTGGAATTTCCAGGAAAAATAACTGAGTCTCTCGAAGTTTCATCCAGTGAAAATTGACACAAGAAAAGCAGAGAAATTAAGAAAAAACACAGACTAAGGAAAGATGAAGGGAAACACCTTGATTTGCCATAATTTCACCTGTAAAGAGTCTGTCTCAACACCCTTTTCATGACACAGTGCAATATTTGACCCACCACTGAAAGTGCAGAGGTTCTCCCCACTGTCTGCATGAAATTTTATAACCTCAAATAATCTGATCCACGAGTCTTTGTATGAACCACTACTTCAAGGACTTCCGAAACTCACCCTTTGTTCTGTTCTCTTCCTCTAATTAGTCAAAAATCCAATGAAGACAAGTAGCATAAGAGAATAAAACCAAACAAGAGGGACCTTTTTTGTCCCTGGTAACCTTCCAGGGAAAGGTTCCTGTCTCCAGGTCCATTGCTGAGTGTGAACCTGTCTCATAAGAGTAAACAAATTAAGAGGTTCTTCAGCACCGTTCACAGGATTTATACAAATGTTCTTGCTCATGATTTGTAGATGAAGTTCAGAGAAGGTGAAAAAACTAAATTATTCTTTAAATATGGGTGGAGAAAAAGGTGCAAATAAAAATCTTTCCTTGCCCATTCAGGTAGTGAGGAGAAATAATGAAGCACAGGATTAGCATAGACCAGGAGACAACTGTCATACTCCATACCAGTATCATTTTTCTCATCAAAAAACTCTTGTTGTTCTGGCTGTGACAATACTTGGTTGGCCTTTTGTTATGTTCTCATCTGCTTCTGGTTATCTAGTCATTACCCATCAAACTCCACTGTCATTAGCCACTGCTATGCAATTTTTTGGTTCACTATGGGTCAAGGATAACAAATATTTTTGATTGCATCTTATTTTCTTGGTGTCTTGGAGGGGGGAAAAACAAACAGTTAATCTATTTCATTTTACTGATCACCATCAGGAGTTCTGGATGGGTAATTTTGTATCGTTACTCTGTCCCCATCTCATAAAGTTTCATTTACTGCCTTTTTAAACAAATGATGACTCCAAATCTATTTGTCACACAATAGCTCTCAAACATGCCAAACAATAACTATTACTATTCTTGGCTTGTTTGATCCAAATGGCATTTGCAGACATTATTCCTCCCCTCTCCTTGATATGACTCGAATAGAAACCTTTAAATAAATAAAGCAAAACCCAGAGCAAACCTCAAAAACAATAAACCAACATACAAGCCCTGGAAAATAATCACAAAACAGTGGCAGTTACCATTATAAGTGGGTAAATCCAATTATGAGATGTCAATATTGTTCTCTTTTCAATTGCTTCAAAAAGATTCATATGTGTATAATTTTTAGGGTTGTTTCATTGGCTTTGTCAAAAAGAAACAGAAGTTATGCAGCTGAAAGAGGAGTTAACCCCCAATTTTTTTTCTTGTCCCTAAACATGCAAATACACACACACATATACAAACACACACACACAGAGTGGTCGATACCAATTTTCAAATGTACTATTGATTCCAGTAGCCCTTAATTTCAAGACAAACAATAGTTTCTTTTGTAATTTCCATGCTGCTGATATAACTGCCATCATTGCTGACCTGTATGTTGTCAAATAATATTGATTGGGCATGAAATGGAGCAAGAAGGCACTGGCAGAAAGGTGTGTGGTGGGAGGAGTGAAGACTATGGGTGCCTTCTCGTTAACTAAAGGAATAAATGACAGGGATACAACAACTTTATAGTCAAGTAGCAGAGAGGGCTGGATCTTCAGGCTGGACTTGGATCTCTATTATGAATTTGGCACTCCTCTCTGTACCTCTGTCCCCACCCTCTCCCATGTTGGATTCTCCTATCTATTCAAACTACAGATTCATGAGAGGTTTTTCAGCTTGAATTCGTTAAACTTATTTCTTAATTAAGCCAGGGAAGGATGATTTTATGAGCCAACCACTGGGCACTCCAGAGCTACAGGTTTTGTCTCTGTTCAGCCAGTGGCTGGTGAGTCCAGAATCACACTTCCAAATTGCTGACAGTTCTGCATGGTCCCTTTGCACCATCTTCATTCTCCAAATTGTGGCTTCAAATTTTAGTCTGCCTTGTCCTTTAAATTGTACAGGTTTTATGATAAGTGATTGAGACACTTCAAACAGTTCTTACAGGGCCCTGTCCTTGAGCTTCTGGAGGCTGTTGGGCTGCAGATACATTTCTGGAACTGCTGCAGCAGTGTCAAGTGCCATAATTAAAGTTGCACAGCCTACAGACAAAGAGGACAGCTGCAGGACTAGACTTCAGAACTCGTTCAGATGACTAGAGCCTTTACTGGGATTGTCAGGTCCTAAGATTTACTTTGCAGGACTCCATCCAGTATCTTGTGCTCTCTAAATCAGTATTAAATCCAAAGTATCCTCATAATCATGTCTAAACTTGGAGTTATGGATATTTGAAAGAAGCCTCTGGCTCTCACACAGAAAGGAGAATATTCATTCACTTGCCTAGACAACATGCTGACTGGTGTAATTATATTCTACCAGCTCAGATTTCTCCTGCAGTATCTGCTGGCTTTGAAATCATTCTTAACTTCCTGTCCTGAGCTGCTTTGTAGTATGGCTGTGTGTTTTAAATCATCTGAATCAGCCATGTATCTGCGGTGATGATACCACAGCTGACTCATGCATTAGTGTACATACCTCAGCCCAATTAATCTTCCTCCAAGGAAACTGCATAAATAACATCTTATGACTACATGTTATCCAGGATCTTTCATCCTAAAACATTTTAGCATGTCTTACTAGGCTGTATGTACATACACATGCACACATTTATGTATATGTACTCACACTGAGAAAGGAAAGGCCAGTAATGCAGTGTCAGGATCCAAATTTGGGTCATAGCTGAAAAAAATCCAGCTTCAGGATAGTCTGGTAGTCTGTGCACTTATTTACACTAACATTTCTCTTAACTGACTTCATTAGAATTCAGGAGAATTTAGATGCAATATACCAGGTTAATCCATAGCATAGATGGGAGCCTATGGGTAAAATCCTAGGCCCCTTTGGAATCATTGTAGAAATTCCCGAAGGACTGAAAAGTTCTTTCTGTCAGGGAATCATTCCCTTCGGCACGACAGTGCACCCCTCACTGGAGTGGGAAGCAGCTGCAAAGCTTTAATGAATGAAAAAGAATATAATATCCAGCAAAAAACTAGAGTGGGAATTATAAGTAGGCAAATCAACCAGCAGTTACTCAAATTTAAATCTATTGAGGATGCTGGGGTTAATGACTAGTTTATGCACTACATTTCCTTCCTTTAATATTATTTTAATATTGTTGTATTTTATTTTAATTACATTCAATCTTAGCTTTTCTGTTACTTTATAGAGGAAGCACATTTGTGCTCGCTAGCTTGGAAAAAAGCAAGAAGCAAATGTCAAACTTACACCACCGCATGGGATCTAAAGCTTGGTTTAATTCTGGTTAAGACAGATCTAAATTAAAAGTACTTTCCTTTCCCTGTGGACCCCTTGTTTAAAGATGACAGGTCCCCAAGTGTGTGTGTTTGTGAGACTAAATGTTTTACTGAAGGATCATGAGCAGAGCCCAAGAGAAAAGTAGAGAAAAGAAACAAATAGATGTAATGGATTATTTCAGATACTAAGTCTTGTCTGAGTTTCCCACCCTCTTGAAATGCATCTGTTCCTCTTGTTTCTGTGGTCTTTTATCTTTCAGCCTGAGGACAGCAAACTAACTCTAAGAATCACATGATACATGGAGAATTGTGATATGCATGGAGAGAATCTCTTGTGGGAGTAACTGGTCACGAGTCTTTAAATTGTGTGTTCTGGTGTATGAGAAAGGAAATCTTGAACAGTCTCAAAAAATCACTACTGTGTTCTCTAGGGATTTACTTATTTAGTGATAGGGAAAGTTCAAAGTATTCTGGAGAGCCACAAAGATAAAAACCTTCAATATTAGACCTTGGTAGCTAACTGCTGAAACAGACTCTTCAAATTTTGTTGTATTTATAGAAATGTGTGCCAGTAAGGACAAAATGATTAAACAAATAAAGATAAAGTAGATGTGAACACAAATGTGAGCACGAGGCTGTTCAAATCTTCAGAAACATCTGACAGCTTGGGAAAGTTAGTTCTATGGACAAATTCATTTTCTCCAATCCTTTAACTTCATGTGGTCGATGAATGTCATTCCTTCACAGTTTTATCAATAGAATGTAATTCTGGCCAGATCAGTCTGTCAACAAGGAACAACATCAAACCATTTTGTCCATATAAATAAATCACTCGCTCTTTACTATTTTTCTTTCTATGTGGATGAAATGGGGCTATTAAAATGCCTTCTGCAACCCAGCATAAGAATGGGGGAAGACTCTTCACTGTAGACAAAGAACATAGTGCAGGCAAGATTGCCATCATACAAAGAACTAGAGGATGCAGAAGATGTAATAAAATTCATACAAAGGAACCTTTGATTGTCCAGTGCCTGATTTATTAAATGGATCAGTGGTAAAAGTGATGTTTTGTGGTTCAGATGTTGATCTCCCTGGTGTAAGCACAGTAAAAACATAAAATCACAATTTTGTTTTACATAAGGGCTTGAGAAACCTTTTTCACCCCTGACTAATACGTAAGAAAGCTGTGAATGTTCTTATTTCAGTGGATACTCTTAGTTAAATGGTGCCTGCTTCTCATAGAAATGTTTCTAATTTCTCATGAAAAAGAAACAAATTCTTAGGAAAATTCAGAAGTGTCAGAGAGTGTGTCGGGATCGATCAAACAATGTTTCTGAGTTGTTTCCTCAAACTCAACATTAGAGCAGGACACTCCTTTATCCCTCTCCAGTCCTTTCTCCCACTCACAGGTTGCTAAATCCTACCCCTTTCCAGCTACTTCTCAAACACTTGTAGGCCCATCAAGGGAATCACAGAGGTCTGAGTACTTTTGCTAGTACTGACCAACTCCTTAACAGTATATGCGCTGTGTCATAAAACAAAGAAATGTGGTATAAGATTAAAATTTGGGATTTTTCCAAATGGCATTGTTTCTATCCAGAACCTCTGCTATTTTGATTGATCCAGGTTTATGTACTTTCATACACTGATTGGGAATATCTTTGTCATGATCCGGCATTCCACACAAAGTGGCTATAACTGTCTTTACCTCCTTGCAGGTCCCCAGAATTGGGTAGGACAATATTTTACAAGCTGTGTCTTATGTCAAACAAGGACAGGAATATCGGGAATCTATTTTCCAAACAATAAGCTATGTGTAATCGCAAAAAAAAAAAAAAAAAAGAAGCCCCAAATCAAAACAAACCACTAAATTCAAAAGGACGATGACTTTCACATCATTAGAAAAGCCCGGACAAGGATTAACCAGGATACTTGGTAAATCACAGCAGAAAAAGAAATAGAACCAGCTGTCTGTAACTCAGGGTATGCACAGGTCTTTGGACGATACTTGTTCTCAGTACTAGGCGATCTCAGCACTGGGACTCTGAAATTAATTTGAACTGTCTACAGGGCTCTAGAACTTCAAAGGATACAATATCTGGAGTGATGAATACAGCAGGACCAGTTTTTGCATCAAACTGCAGCATGCATTGAGGGAATGGGGCTTAATAAATTTAAATCAATATGTATAAAAGATGAATACTTGAGTTCATGTTCTCAGAGCAGAATGCATGCAAACTAGTCAGTTGACTTAAAGCTGCCTTTCTCAGGAAAAGAAGTGCCTGATTCTGAATTGCCAGAATGATTACCACCTTCCTCCATTCACAGGCACAAATGCTCTTTCAAGTTTAGTTGAGTTGGTAGCTGTAAGTTTGTTGTAATCTCAGTAGCTGGATCACAGTCTAGCTTCCCTCTGTGTTTATGGTGATTTAAATTCAGACCTCCTCAGTTGTGGATGACTGTACTAGCTTCAAGACAATACATTGTTTCATGCATGGAAATGTTATATTTGTGCCCAGAATTTCTCAGAGGTGCTCATGAATGAACTGAGAAAGTCCAATGATCTGAGAAAGCTTCAGGCCAGTTTTTCATTTTAGCTAGGCTGCCAGAGAAGAGGTTTTAATGACATTCCCTGGATAAAACACTCTTTTTGATACCTTCTTAACCCCTTCAATATTTAAAAAATCTGTACAAAATGAAACTATTTCCAGCAGAAGATTTCAGCTCAAGCCCGTCCAGAGTGTCCATGTTGTCGAGATGTAGTACTGGAGGATTGGTGTAGGACAGATTCTTATGAGCCTAAATGTTGTAAGATGGAGAATTTGGACCCAGACACTTCAGCGTAACCGGGCAAACACTAACCACAGGCTCCTTTCATTAATCTAACTCTGCACCAAGCAGCTGACCACTGAACGCTGGAGGCTCTTAGCCTGAACCAGCTGTCCCTTAGACAAGAGCAAATCTATCAGTTTCCTGCAACCTGGTTGCTGCTCTGGAAAAGAGCCAGAGTGGGGCGGGGGAAGAGCAAATGATCCAGCCAGTAAGTCAGGGGAGCGCCTTCCCCGCTGGATGACTGGAAGGCTGTGCTCTCAGGGCAGAGACTCTAGGGAAGGATAATGGTTCTCTCTACCCTGGGCTTCCTCCCTCTGGAATTCTTGGTTATATTCCTTCATCTCATTTTACACACTCCCCCACGTTTGTTGGCAGGTGTAGTTAATGTGAATACAAACTGTAAATGCCTTAGAGTTGGGTTGTTTTGTTTTTTTTTTTTTTCTTTTTTGTTGTTGTTTTGCTTTGTTTTGTTGCTTCTTTTCTTCCTCACATCCCCAAAGAAACATCAAAGTACAAAGGAAAGAAAGCAATACTGAGAACAAGAGTGAAAGCCAAACAAAAAGGCAGAGAGAAAAAGAAAATAGAGCGAGAAGAATAAAAGAATCTAGTGGTGGCCCTGCGGAACTTTCTTCAAGGGGGTTAGGCTTCCTTCAGAGAAAGTTTAGATACATGTTTGTTTGTTTGCATTTTCAAATTGGGGCTTTTGGTGCACATTCAGAGGAGAAGAACAAAAGCAATGCAAATTTCAGGGGAGGTGATCATTGCAGCAGGCTGCTGACAGGGCCACCTGGCTACTGCAAGCAGCCCATTGCCCGCTGTGCTCACCTGCTTAAATATTAACAACAAGGGGGAAGGCAGAAATGTATCAATTAAACATCAGGAGTGTCTGAGCAGGAAGATGGATTGTTTTCAGGACACAATGCAGGCAGTCGCATCCCTTGACTTCTGATCCTGCCTGCCAAACCCTCTGAATGCTAACCTATGCTAACATGTTTTATCTCCCTCCTCACCCTTTCCTACCAGGACGTGATTGTGACACATGAAGGGAACAGCATTAATTTTCCAAAAGCGACGAACAGAGATTCAATATTAGCCCAGAAGCAGATCTGCATTGGCTGCAGTTCCAGACCAGAATCTGGCACCTTTCTTCTACACACATTCTTTTTACCACAAACACTTGGTTTTGAAACGTCTGCTTACAGCAAGTGTCTCCAAACTGTGGCACATTTGGTGAATGGGCATAGAAAGAAGTTAATCTGAAAAGTCTAAAGAAAAGGAATCTCATGCACAATGATCTGGACAGGTGATGGCTTGCAGTTGTGTGCAGTGCCACTCAGGCCGTGGGAAACATGCTGTCACCTACAAAAATTCACCCATAAACTTGAGTGTCATTATGACAGATGGCCTGAAGTGAGCTGAATTCTTTTAGCTCATGCTAGTATCTTCATTTCATACTGGGCTAATTTTGGTTTGAATTTCAAGAGCTTTAAAACAGAGCATTTTTACCTCTTCATCTGGGCCATATGAAATACTTGCTGACAGTTCAAATCTGCAGATAATTTACTTTACCCGTATTTCTAAGAACTAATTACCTGTGAGTATAAAATGATGAAATCTCATTATATTTTCTTAAAATAAAATAAAATAAAATAAACAACAAAAAAAACCCCAACCACCATGCATTTCATTACATTATCCAATTACTGCTGCACTTGTACAATACTATGTTACTGCCCGATCACAGACTATTTACTGTACAGCTGAGTTACTTTAATTAAACAAAAATGTAACTAGTCATACAAAGCAATAAGAGATCAGAATGAAATTCTCAAATACTAGCCATTGATCCTCAGTTTAGTTTAACCAATGAAGTGTGAATTTGGGGCTTTGTCTTACAGAAAGATTGGTTTTTTTGTTTCCATAAACTTTTTAACTGCTGTGCTTTCTTAGTGTTCCTTCAAATGAAAACTGACAGCCTAAAGCTGGATAAAAGGCTTTTGTCCTGAGTCAAAACTTAGATTAATATATTTTAAATTATTGTGATTACTTTTTTCTATTTTTTGTGGTGAAATCAGATAAAGTAAGGATGAGTGAAAACATGAAGCAGAGATATCTGAACAGAGAAGATGAAAAACAATTGGAAAGGAGAAGGGGAGCAAAGAATGACAAAATCAGTTGGCCAAGAACTCTCACTAAGTCCACTACACAGGAGACGAACCTCAGTTCTCTAGAGGGCCAGAGCAGAGGGCCAGCTACAAACTTACAGTCATCACATATAACCAGCACACCAACTGGGCAAAAAACACTGTTGACTTCCAAGAAGATTCTCTATTTTAAAACAGATGAGAAACTGGACAATAGTAAGCATTTTCAAAGAAAACACAAGAGTTTTTTTAAGAGATTGAGTAATACCAAGCAGTGCTACTTCTCATTGCAGGCAGATATCTTGGTCTTGCACATATCTTGGTCTTGCAGCTGAAGGAGAAATTCATGGCTCTATGTAAGGGTTCAGCTTGATAATGTATTGATATTATATATGCTACTTATTTAACAGAACTTATCAAATCAGAGTTTGGACCATCCGGCTTTCAGGGACTTCAAACCACTTCCCAAAGTGCAATTCTGTGTTAAGTCAGAAATGCTATGACAGAAAAAAACCCCTTCCTGAGCTGTTTGCCACAGCTTCCCACAAAGGAACTGCAGCAAAGATCTAAGAATGATGCAGCACTTCTAAAAAGAGAAACTTGCCACTGCTCCAGTGGCATTGGCACCTCCTGAGGCTGTGTATGAGTGCCACCTGCTGACCCCTGCCCTGGGGAAAAGAAGCAGAACCCACTGGTCACCTCACTACTCCTTTGGGTCAGCAGATGCTTCCCACCCCGTGGAGAGCAAACCCGTTACCCTTCCCCATCATGTAATGTATTATTTCAGGTAGTTGCTTTCCCAGTTATTCCCACTTATTGCCTCCCCTGAAGACCTCACCGCTGTACAATCACTCATCCACTCTACGATGCAATGATTTTTTAATCTAAAAGCCTTTTCCAATACCCAGCCTTTACTCACAGTCTTGACAGGAGCCCAAAGGTTTCCTTAGGTCCTAGGAACGTTTACTAGAGCTTCCTGCAGGTAGGGCATGCCTTCATAGTGTAGTCCCTTCATGGTGCCACCGCCTTCTTTTTATGCTGTATGGAAAAAAAAATAACACAGTTGGACACCAAAGTCTATGCATCCTATAAATTTTGCTTATATAACACATGAAAGATGTTGCAGTAATAAATCATCAACCTGAAGTTGAGTCTGACATTGGTCTTGTCTCTGAATCATTCAGTGACTCAGGTCTCTGTCTGTGAAAAGGAGAATAGGACAATTTCCTCTGTTTTCCTGGTCTGGGTGGATTGTGAGCTTGTTAAGGCAGGCACTTTTTCTTTTTGTGCATTTCTTACAGAATCTGCCACAGGATGTTCCCTCTGGCATTGTGAGGACTGCACAGCTGCAGTACATACAAAAATATGGTAACATTAATTTAAAACTCTTTTGAGCACTCACATAATGCTGATTTTGGAATTTCTCTTTTTTTTTTTTTTTTTTTTTTTTACTTTTTTTTTTTTCGGTCAGANTTTTTTTTTTTTCCAAAAGTCTTCTTCACAAGGGAAATTTCACTCAGAAAGAACAATAGATACACAGCTTAATTTAGTATTAAGCTGTGAGACCACTGGGAGAGATTCAACCATTTCCAGCAACTGCACTGATAGCTATATGCATGATCTAGCTACTGTGGTCTAGGACTGACAAACCAGGAAAACCAGAAAAATTGTCTCAACCTGCAGAAGCAGCGGCATCCCACCTTGCTCACAGTCTTTACTTGTCAGAGTAAATATTCCTTAATTTTGCATCATCAAGAGCCTTCCCCATACAGCATAGGGTCTAAACCAGAGCATGAATTTGCTGTCGTTGTCTCACAGGCAGGAGTTAAAGGCCAGAGAGCTGAACGTACATGTCCAAGACAGCAAATATAGACAGGCTGCCAAGAACAGGAATTGAACAGAGACCTTCCCCGGATTACACTGCAAAGAGACACACACGCACCCTGAGCCAGCAGTATTTACATCTGCTGGTCCTCTAATACCGTGTGATTGTGTTTGCACAGAGCTGAGCCCAGGTGAGCAGGCTCTGCCTTTTGGCTGGGCTCAAAGTCTGGGGCATGATGACACGTGACGTGTACTTATCCAGGTTTTAGTTGACCCAGAACACATGCAAAGAGTGTGCTGGCTGCAGCCCTCAGTGTGCAACATCGGTGCATCCCAGCTATTAAACTTTGGGTACAAGATCAGTTTTCAAGAATTTGCTCCTTTAAGGCAGCAGAAGAAGTAAAATAATAAATTTCTTCCTAAAAGCCACAGAACAAAGTGAGAAAGAAAAGAAAACTAACACTGTCTCCCTCCCACCTCCAAACAGCAACGATTTCCCACCCCTGTAGGCACCACATTTCCAGCCTTTAAATAAATAACAACAGCAAGGCCAACCTTTCCATCTCCCCTATGTAAGAGGAGTAACATTCCGGCTTCGCCACATGTCCTGTAATTATGGGTCGAACCCCTGTTCACAGGGGTATCGATCTGCTGCTAGCTGAGTCTAACTCATTAGGTATTCCTTCATTGTTTCCTATGCAAATTAAGTTAATGAGAATTAGGAACATAATGGAGCCCATTCACCGTTCTAGTTGGTGGAAAATGGGTTTGACTACCAATTTTCCATTACAGCTGTTTTGTAATTACTCTGGAGCACTCTGCATTCTAATGGAGATCCTGAGCTGATCTGACAGTCGCTTAGCTTTTTTTTTTTCCTCCTCTCTCCCATCTTCTCCTTCTTCCCAGGAAAAAAAAAAAAAGAAAAAAAAAAAAAAAAAAAAAAAAGGGGAGATTTTTTTCCATTAAAACTCTGGAGTTTTTTTTTTTCTCCAGTTAAAAAAAAAAAAAAAAAAAAAAAAAAAGGTGAGATTTTCTTCCATTAAAGCTCTGGAGTTTGATTTCTACTGCAGTTAAAAAGAAAAAAAAAAATCGAACAAAATCCCTTTCCCTTTTTTTCCCCCCATGGAATAGTTTGCCCCTTTCTTTTTCCCTGAAGTCTGACGTCAGTGTTGCTCTGCTTTTACTGCTGGGGTTAGTTTGCCCTGGGAAAAAAATGGAAAACAACAAAAACCAAAAACCAGAATTAAACCGAGAGCATCGTGGATTTTATTCTTTTCACCCTGGTTTCTGAAGGAAATGAAGCTTATCATGGTCAAAGAGCATACGCACCTCTGCCTGTTTGTCTGTCTGTCTCACTTTACAGTCTGATTAGCTCATTTCAATCAAATTTAGCTGAGGGTTGGAGGTGTCAAGGATATTAAATTACTACGAGCTTCAGAAAAGAGGCGTCTGAGTAGCAGAGAAACCCTCTATGAGCACAGCCACTAAAGACAGACTGCAGCATGAACCCACTCTCATTTGGGTCGAAAGAACCCACAAAGAAGGAATGCGGTTTTGAACATCTCAGCCCCAGGATCAGGGTTTGCACCTCCCCTGGCACAGCACAATCTAGCCACGAGACACAACGCCAGGGAAAATCAGGCTTCATTAGTGCTACTGAACACCGAACGAGTCGTTTTTAAGCCATCCCATCTAAAGCTCCATTTAAAGCTGCAAAAGAAGTTCAAGGCTTCAAGGCTCCAAGCCTTGGAAACTACTCTCAGCTATTTCTCTGTGGAACATGTATTATTAATCACTTTAATTATAACAGTATGTATGGGCCAATCAGGCATGGGGTTCCACTGTGCAATTAGAAACTGAATGAAAACTGAAGAATAGCTGGTCCTGGCCCATTTAGAGGAGCCACACATGAGGATGGGGAGATTCTGGAAAGTGCAGAGGTAGATATAGCAGTCACAGTGCCCCATCAAAGCTGCATCTCGCCTCTACTGAGGGTGAGAACAGCTACCTTCTACTCAGGTCTTTGTCTTCATCAGGCAGGCCATTGGCATGCTGGAAATATTCTGAATACTGATGGTGCAGTTCCTTTTGTTTTTCTACCTCAGAAGAGAATGGCTGGTGTGTGATCCTGAAATAAAATTAACGCAAGTCTGAAGGATGATATAGTAAAGAGCTTTCCTATAGTTCTCCAATGAAAAAGAGAAAGTTACTAAGAACAAAATTATTTTTGCTGTTAATAACAAGTTTATACAGACAAAGATCATGAGAGATCTCAGCATGGTCTGGCTTGCTGTTGTGCATAGAAAAACAGAGATGGTTCCTCTACATACTTACAAATTTTGTCTTTGGGCTTCACCTCAACTCCCGGGTTCTCCTGGTGTTCAATAAGGAAACTTGGAGGATTAACAGCTCCAGATTCAGAGTCCACAGGCCACCTAGGAAAGAACAAGCCCAGATTTTGGTGAGTGTTTGCAGTCCTTTCTCCTTTCCAAAACAGGGCACATCCAATCCCACATGCTTTCGTTTCCAGGTAGTGCAAGATGCATACAAAGCATGTTTGAGTAAGGAGAAAAATCCCAGTCTTTCTTCACGGGAATAAGTTGAGATTGAGAATTGAGAAAGGACAATGGCTACATGGAAGGAGGCATCAGGAATACAGCTGGATAGCACTCTACGTGACCAAATGATCACAAATTATGTTCTACCGTTTGGGTTACAAGCAAGGTTTAATTGAAATGCACAAACCAAAAGGCCAGATTCATGTAAAATATAAAGTCCATTTTTATTATTTGATATGCAACAAATTGTAACTTCATACTGCCTTTAGATGCAATTTTGTTCAATGAAATTAGGTTAAGCTAAAACAAAACAGGCCCTTTAAAGTGTTAAGATGAAATATTAGGACTTATTATGGGTGGAAAGAGATTTTGATTTCTTTAATAAATACTGAGGAAAATATTTGGTGGAAAGTACAGACGCCTAATTTGCATTAATACAAATGAGAACTATTAAGTTTAGCTGATTTGCATATTCATATGTACTGTAGGCACCACATTTTCAAAATAGTCTTGATTACGAACCTAAAGTACTACATTTAAAAGCAGAACTTTTGAACCTCAGAATTCACCTGTCATTATGTTTGGAACATGATGCAAGAGCAAGGATTTTACAATGAAAATAAAGTGGAACACTTAAATTTGAAAACGTCAAAAAGAAACATATATGAGACAATGCCGGCTGTTTTGGAAATATTTCACCTTAAATGGAATAACAAAATGAAAGAGAACATGGTCAGGTGAAAAGAAAATCACAAATACAATACAGATGTGGTATCTTATTAACATGGCATCAGGAATTTAAGAGATCTTATCCTGATAATATTTTAAGATTATGGGAAAATTATTATCCTTATTTTCATATGAGAGTCAGGAGTTATGATCTCACACATCTTAAATAGTTTGGTGCATTGTGTTATATAGTACTGACAATTTCAATCCTTCAGTTACCATTGTAATTTGCTCTTTTCTAAGAGTAATATAAAAATGGATATCTTTACTCTCTTTGGGTATTGTGGCTTAGGTTGCTTATTTATCTTGTTGTTTCATTACCTCCTTTTCTTCCAGAAGCAGAAGGTTTTAAAGAGCCCTTGCCCTGTCATGAAGAAATAGAGGGGGAAGTCACTCCTGTGATCTATGCAGACCCTTAAAGAAAAGAATAGAGAGAAAAAAATACTTTTTTGTTGTTTGGTTGGTTTTTTTTCCCTCCAATCATATTTAATGACAGTGTTGAGCTGGGGTGATTATTTCAAAAAACTGAGACGAAAGTGTCTTGTAAAGTATGGGTTACTGACACTCTCTTCTCTGCTTTAAGTTTTCCTTGAAAAGAACGGAACAACTACTGGACTTTCATCAGTGAAAATATTTTATAAATTAAGAAGAGACTTTCAGTTCCATGATAGACCTTTTTGATTGAACATGCAGAGTTTAAGAATAGCGAGGTCCATCTTATTGTGAACTTCTCTCATTAGCACATCAGTCAAAAACTGGAATTTCAGATCTGGCTGCCCTGATGAAATCCTAGCATTGTTTTAAACCTGTGATTTTAATAGGAGCTCGGGAGCTTTTCCCCTTCCTTTTTTATTATTATTTTATAAGGCAAACATTTCAGCATTCAATTCCCCATCATCACTGTTTTTTGTCTGTTTGTTTTTTGATTAACAAGGAAAGTGAAACAATTTTCAAAGGGCTACTATGGGTGCATTCAGCCACTGAGATAAGATTTACCACCAGAGATTTGTATTTTCCTCTCCCTATTTACAATAGTTATATTCAAATCTGGCAGTTTCTATCCGAAAGATTAGACCTCCAGCTGTCATAGCAAATTTAACTCTAATAGAATCTTAGGCAAAAATAACAACAGCAACAGCAACAAATTGTCCACAAGGTAATTTTCATGGTTCCACTTCTCTGCCCAACATTTCTGGAAACTGGATAAACTGCTGATAGAGAATGTGAGAGTGAATCACTGAAAAGTACTTCAGAGAAGTCCTTCTTGGCAAATCTTATCCCAGATAAGGGAATAGGAATCTACAGTAAGAGAATTTAAATGAAACCCATAACACCAAGATGTATCCAACGCTACAGTTGATGCTTAATCTCCCCATGGGGAAAAAAACCCAAAACCAAAACTGAAGAAATTGGTAAGTGTATGTTAGTCTTGATGCAGCTATAAACCTACAAATATGGATATGATGAACAAATTAGACAAACTAAAGGGATCTGAGTGTATACTGATCCCATTTTCATAACATTTTTACACGTGTACACCCATCCTCACATCTCACAGGTATTATCGTCCGTACTTTGCATGCACCGAGTCTCAAAAAAGCATCTCTCATTCAGGCCTCAAGGTTTAAACAGTAACTTCCTTCCTTTCAGTAGAATTCAAGCTGATATTACCAACACAGATTCCTCTAAAATAGAAGGAAAGGTCCAAATCCCAGAAAGTAGAAGAAGCTAAGCATTTAGTAGGATAACTTTTTTGCCATGGAGACCTCAATGGCAGTTGTAGGTGTGCAGCATCTTTGAGGATTTAACCTATCACTTTCAAAACAGGCAGCGAGAAGCTTATTTTCTTCTGTCCTCACTCGCCCAGGCTCTGCTTTGTTAAGAACTCTATATTCAGAGCAAAGGATAGTTTTGGATTTTATACTCAAAAGGTGTAACTTGAATTCCTGAGTTAATTGAAGCAGATGAATAGTTTTCCCCTGCACCTTACTGGACCTTACTGGGATGAAAACTAGTCATTTTTCATTTTCATTAATGAGATAGCACAGATATACACTGGCAGCAATTCTGGCAAGAAAGAAAGTGGAAAGGAGAGCAAATGGTCAGACTATCCTTTTTAAACTTAAACTCTGAAGGCTGTTAGGGAACATTTCGTTCCCTGCCTTACTAATGTGGATTTTTTTGACATTTTCTCTAAATAATCTACCATTCATCAGAGAAGGAAGAGTTCAGATGGAAAAACACAGATCTGTAAGGGCCTCTTTTACAAAAGCTTCTACACTTCCTGTTTTCCAATTCTTTCTTTCACAGAATAAGACAGACATAGGTGTGACCATATTTAACAAAACTGAACTCAAAATTCCTCATTAATTTTCAGCACCTTCCCAGCACAGCCAAAAGTTTCTCAGGAGAATCTAAAGAGGGCTAAAGCTTCACATCAAAGTCAATAATACTATTTTTGTTGCGGGTGACGGGACAGTGAGAAAAAAGGTGCCCCTGAGAAAAAACAGGTTGAGGGGCTTATGTTGTGGTTGATTGTTTTTTTTTGTTGTTGTTTTTTTTTTTTTTTTTGGGTGGGGTTTTGTTGTTGTTGCTGTTGTTTTTTGTTTGTTTTTGTTTGTTTGTGTTTGTTTGTTTTTGTACTTGGGGTTTTTTTGTTTTGATTTGATTGGTTTTTTTATTTGTTTGGTGTTTTCCTTTTTTTGTTTGTTTGATTTGGTTTCATTTGGTTTGGATTTGGTTTTATTTGTTTGTGGGAGTTTTTGTTGGTTCTGTGTGGGGGTTTTTTGTTTAGGTTTTTTTATTTTTTGTTATTTGTTTTTTTTAACTTTGTAGAGTTTTTTAGAGGGAAAATTAATTATAATAGAGGATTTGTAGAAATTATTTGGAGTATGACCCAAAGATATGCTGAAAGGACAGTTTGATTGTAAGAAATAAACTGGCAGTTTGAAGTAAATTGACACTAGACCAAGGATCTAGGAGAGTTTTTGTCTTACACGACACTAGCACAGACTCTGATCAGGAGAAGTACTGAGAATTGCCTTTAAAAACCATGCTTGGAGGAATGTAATTCCATGTTTGAACAGAAGTGATGCCAGTGGACAAAATCACATGATTCTTCTATAAGAAGCCCTCTAAACTGAACTTATTGAAATATTTCAGTGGTTAAAAATAAGGCACAGTTATGAGGGATTTGTCTTCCAAATTTCTGTCTCACATTTGGGAAAAGGTAAGGTTGAGGTTACTTGTCGTTTCCACCAAGATATTTCTGCTGTTTTCTACAAACATTGTTCATGAAGGATGGAAACGTATTTCAAGTGTTGTTAAAGATTTGACTTGCCCTTCTCTAATCAAATTGGAGAAAGTAAAGTGCTCCTCTTGCTACCAGTAGTGCTTTCATTCCCTGCTCCTCCAAGCTGAATAAATGCTCCTGTAACCATGATTAGTACTACCTTGTGGTTAGAAATGTAAGACTGGAGCTTCAATGGGAATTAGTCTTTAATTTAGAACTTAATCTAGTAGATAGCAATATTGCCCATGATTACCTCTTTGATGGGAACCACCTCCAGGTTGTGAGAGACAGTTCTCTATGTCTCTCTCACCCACTGTCAGATATTCAACTGTACAAAGTCAGGATGTGTCTATTACCAGTGGCATGACCCAGTTCTGCTAGAGCTTTTATTTTTTCTACAGCCAGAAGCTTTCAAAGAAGTCTTGAGCATTAATTTGTTTGTGGAACCCCCTTAAGGGATGATAATGTTCGGACTTTGGGCTGAAATGAGTAACCCTCCTTTCTATAAAAATACTAGAGACAAGATTAAGAGTGGGACTGTAAAACCACAATGTGTAGCTACAGGGCAGGTTAGTGCCCCGCTTTTAGACTAAGGCTTATTCCCTGACACATTCCAGAGTACAAGCATATATTAAATGAAGCCAACCAGGAAGTGGTGTAAATTGGTACTGTGTAGTCCTCTGTGTGCAGAGTCAAATGACAGCTGGGGACCGAATAGTCTGTCCCGAGGTCCATGAGATTCATGACTTTGAGAAATAACATGTAAAATATATCACACAATGTCCTCCAGGGAAACATTTAAGTGCCAAACTCTATTTTCTGCCCAGAGCTGCTTGGAAGCATTAAATAACATTCCTTCAGTTTTGGGGGCTTTGAAGAACTTCCAGGTTTTTTATTTCTGAAACTCATCAAGACAGATGTACCAAACAGTTGTTTCATAATGGTATCCAACTCTCTTAGTCCTTTGGCAAGAAAATTCCTTCTTTCCTTCATCTCAAGCTAGTATTAACTGCAATATCTCCCATCCAGAAGTTGCACTGTTTATCATCACTCAACTTTCCAATACAAGTGAGAGCTGATTTTACTATACTCAGTATGAACTTATCTTTAAGTGAAACAGGTAAGACAAGCTCCTGCAAAACAGAAAGAAAAATTATCTCATTCGCTGGGAGGCTGCCACTTAGTTTTGGATCTTGTCAGCAATTATAAGTGGAGGTGCGTCAGCATAACTGCGGAAATATCGATTCACTTTATATGTCTGTGGTACTTAAAAAAAGAAGACATATAGCACAAACCAGGCCAGACCTTCAGATAGGAGAAACTGTCATAAATGCAGAGAAGAAAATAGAATAACCCTTGTTTACATGAGTGGAGGTTTATTATAAACAGAGGAAAATCTAAACAAAAATTTAAAATATTTTCATCCTTCATATCCTTCATATATGTATGCCCAGACACTGCTTATGGAATTTATAAAGTCAAGCACTCAGGCATTGGTAAACATTAGAAATAAGGTTTCTAGTGATGTTTGCCTTTTCTCTCATTGTGTCTGTCAATTATGAAGGCACTTTTAATTACATGAAGACATGTTGTTCACTCCATGGGTGTCCTGCCTCATTCAACACTCAGGTTGAATAGGCCTCATTTTGTACATAATGATCCTATATGTGCTTTCCCACTGTTGATTACCAGCCATGGCTTCACCTCACCTCCTTACAGAGATCCCACACGTGTATGTTTATACCTCAGCTAGCTGCTCCAGGCTTCCCCTCTAAACAGGGGGAAGAAAGAGGCGTTTTCAAGAGGTGACCCATTTTAAATGTGTGTTTTAGAGTGAAATGAATCGCCCCCTAAGGAGAAGCGCTTGTCTCCCCTGACTACAAAGAGACTTTGACTAGTTCAGGCAAAGCCCTCTGCACTGTGGGTGTATCCCAACGCCTGTGACCCCACTCTTATCTAGCACATAGTCTTTAAACCCTACTTCAAGCAGAGAGATTTTACCAGCCCTATGGGGAGTCTGGCAGTCCCTGTAACAAGAGCTGAATCATTCCTGTAGCACATCCATGCTGTAAGCAGAGGGTGGCAGTCACCCAGCTCCCTGCCCTAGTGTTTGCTCACACACCTATCAAGCCCACCTATCCTCATCCCACTAATAATCAATAGAAGGAGAGGGTCTTCTCCACAGAACAATTCTGCACCAGCTCATGAGAGGGTACAGGGATGCATTCAGTGCTTAAAGTTGAGTGAACTGAATAACTCTCTCACTCAGGACTTTCTTTTTTCATGCAACATTTTACATGCTGAGTGCACAGTCCCTCTCTCCTCTCATTACTGCCCTGACCCAGCACACACCGTCACAAATCAGACCCCAGGGCCTGAATTCAGGCACCAGAAAATGAGGACGAAACCTTTAGTGGCCACACCTGAGAAGTTCAAATTTTCATTTGCAACAGACACAGGGTATAATCCTGATCTCCAGAACAGGTCAGCATTTTGCCTTTTAGCTCCATATGTTCTTTTACGAAAGAATAGAATGCGATTTTTTTTTAATTATTTTTGCATTTCATAGTGCTGTCTAACCACCAGGATATATCCACCATTTTGAACAAAATGAAGCAGAGATTCACCAAAGATCATTTCTCACCCTTTGCCTTCTCATGACACCCATGTAGACATTTTAAGCTGAAAAAACCCCAAACCCAGCAGGAATAATGCCAGCTTGCTTCTTCCTTCTTTGTCAGATATGGCATGAACATTAGTCGACAGCTGAGGTTGAGAAAATATATGCGAGGAATGGATCCACAGTTAATCCAGCACAAATTCAGACACAAGTAGAAGTGGCAGTACATTCATATTCTCCACGTCCCTGAAGCTTTTTTTTTTTTGCTTTTTTTTTTTTTCCTTTTTTTTTCTTTTT
>VZRN01006635.1:27048-49781 GCA_013397935.1 Dasyornis broadbenti | reverse complement strand
AACCTAAGCAAAGCAACAAAACTAGACAAAACAAACAAAAAAAATTAAAAAGCCCCACACCTTCTCCATAAACCTAGCAAAAATTGCAGTATATTTTTTCAGGGTTAAAGGTAGCCAAGTAAAAGAAAAAAAAAAAGAAAAGAAAAAAGAAAGAAAAAAGTGGGATGGTTCCTCTTGAAGTGACACTGAAGTGTGACTTTACAGCAGAGTTCTTCCCTGCTCTGGAAGTGGCTTTTCAAGGCTTAAACATTCTGAAGCCTGTGAAAGAGCAGCCATACAGCTTCTCTAACATACTCTGATTGAACATTTCTGTCAGCCTGGATTCAGCTGAGAGGCATCGCAGTCCTGCTTGACTTCCTCCTCCTTTCTACACCACTGATGTGGCCCCCAGCCTGGGGTGGGGATCTTTGTATCAGCTGTGGATCCTTCCCTGGTGGGGAAATTCTTAGAGGTTAGTTTAAACCAGCTGGGGCTATCCTTTCAAACACTACAGAATTTGAAAGGGGACGGTTAATCAAGACTGTCCTAAATTTTACTTAGGAAACTTAACTTATTTGCATGGATTTTAGGGACAGAACAAATAAGACAAGGAATGGACTTTCTTCCAGACGTGAATTGTGGGTTTTCATGATGTTTCTTTTTCAGAAGCTTTTTGACAATGAAATCACAGTCCCTCCTCTATCAGTGGGTATTTATTTTGTGCATGTCTTTCCAAGCTTGTCAATAGCTGCCAAGACCCTGTGCATTTTCCAACACCCCCTCACACATACAAATAAAGGTATGTATTTCTGGTTTCCTCTATGCTGTGAAGTGCACAGCTTTCAGCATTGCAGTGGAATGAGTGTTGAGTTCTCCCATACAAAGGCTTGAATGTACAGCCCACAAAACCAAAAATATTTGTTTTGCATTTCAGAATACATAATTTCGTAATCCAAACCCATTAATTTTAGGATACATAATTTGGATCTGCTGCAGTAAAGGGTTGGCCAAGCCTTCCATGTAACATTCCCATATAATTTTTCAGTGCTGTCAATTTCTTGCAGCCAGGCACCTGGAGTTTTTGTCTGTCTCTTATTTAAAGCAAGTGACTCAGGTTCTGTACTTGAGCCCTCTGAGGCTGCACTCCAGGCGAGGACCATATCCATGCTTAGGCACGAGGGAAAAGTTATCTTGATGCAGTCAATGCCATGAACACAGGGAATTGATGACTTGGCATTCAAGTGCCGAGTCATCAATCATAAAGAATCAATCTTCACTCCCTGAGGAGCTGGCCCCAGGCAAACATAATTCTCTCTCACTGCCACAGACCTGATAGCTCTTGTCCCATTTGTAGGAATTGTATTTGTTCTTATTTCAACATTGATTCACTTGGCATTCAGGAGTATTTTCCAGATTCCCAGAAAATGTCACCTAATTCATCCTCCCTAAAAGGGGTGGTGATGCTTGTATATTAGAGGACCCTAATACTTGTTTTTTTCCTGGTAGTACTTTACGCTCTGAGAGCTGAATGGAAAACAAGACCCTGTTGGTTCCTCTATTGCCTTTTGTGCATGTGATTTGAGGAAGGGGAATGGTAGACACACAAGGAGGGCTGTTAAAAGCTTTTGAGTGCTTTTAACTCAGTCAGGCTTTTCATGTCTGTCAGCAGGTAGTTTAATGAGTAAGCCTTATTATTTGTATTCCAGTGACAACTCAGAGGCATTGGTCTGGGCTGCACAACCATTGTGAGCCAGGACCTCTACTTACCATAGAATGAAAGCTGGTCCCTACCCGCTTAAAGCTTATGCACTAGCATTAAGATTTGACTTTTTTTTTCTTTCTCTGGGGCATGGTGCTCTGAAAAATATAAAGATAAGTAAGCACACTGAATTCCAAGAATTTGGAGCACTGCTGAAGAGCATAGTTGCTCATAGGACACATAGGACAAGGGAAAGAAGTGGGTTACATTGTTTATTTCTTCTTTTATTTTCCTTTATATTACTCTTAGTCCTTGACAAGGACTAGAAAAAGCCAACTTCCAAGCACCAGGATATGTAATTAGCTAATTATACGTGAAAGAGTGCAGTGCATTTATTGTGTTCTCTTCTACATAGGTTCTTACTGTAATTTGGGACTTGAAGTCTTGAAAGCTGGTATTTGGAGCTTAGAAATCTGCATCAAATTTTACTCTTCAGAAGTGGAGCTGGTACTCAAAACCTGCTGGGGAGAGCACTTTCCCAGAAAATGCAAAACTTTTTTTCAGTGTTCCTGACATGCAGAGGGGAATAGGAGAGTAAACTCAAAAACCAGTCCCAATCACCGGTGCACAGGGATTTAGGAGGTTACATTTCTCTTTCCACTTGGCCTGAACTGATCTAACATTGTGCTCCAGGCTAGAAGGGTGATCTCAACCATCCCCACCTCCTGACTGTGATCTGCTGCTATTACCTAATGTGAGTTCCAGAAATCACGCAACCATGGAGTGAGATGATGCAGCACAATGTTCCGGCTGAAAATGATTTGGGGAAAAAAAAAGAAAAACCCTAAATGTTTGATTGTTGGTCAGAGAAGCAAACTGATGAGATTCACTCTGTGGTCACCAATGTGCTGAACCTGGCATGAGGTCAAGAAAGGGATGTAGCGGAGGGATGGATGGATGGATGGATGGATGGATGGATGGATGGATGGATGGATGGATGGATGGATGGATGGATGGATGGATGGATGGATGGATGGATGGATGGATGGATGGATGGATGGATGGATGGATGGATGACTTCTCTCAGGCACAGCTTGCATTAGGTCATGAAATGACAGTGCCTATATCTGAGGTATTGTGTAATCAAGACTGGCAAACTCATGGCTTTGGCAGAGGGTTGTGTAAGAGGATGCTTGGGGGATCAGAGGTCTTGAAATTTCAAACACTGCTGCAAGCACTAAACGATGTAAACCTTTTTAAAAAGGGCAGTCATCCAAAATGTTCTTTCCTCACCTAACTGGATAGTTGGCCAGCTGTCTAATCTTGTTCCTTATTTCCTACATTTCTTCCATTTTCCACAAAATGGAAAATATTTAAATATTTGTAATTTATTCTTAAGTTTTTTAAAATTTATTGTTTAAAGGCATTATGGGTAATGGCGCAAACCAATAATGATCAATTTGAGCATTTAAGCACTTGAAAGAACCCAGACTCTGTTGCCATTTCTCAGAGTAAGATACACTGAAGAGGAGCTAGAATCTTTTCTTTTTTACGGGGGAAGGAAAGAAGATTAAAGAGATTGTATTCACGCTAGATGAAATTCATATAAGGAGTATAATGGCAACAACTTAGCATTCAAAATTTAGCTCAGTAAGGACTTTCATAATGTGGAAAAATTATGTGTACTGCAGATATAGGTCTGAAATTCCCTTCTCACAGATAAACTGAGGTAATGATGGTGAATTTGCACCTTGTTACTCCAGCATTAAATTCCGGGTCTACAGGGAACTTGATAATCATATTTAACTTGCCTAGAAGAATTTTTATCCAACTGCTTTGCTTATCTGGAATAAATAATTAGTAATACGAGAATTTAATGAAAAAGTCGCATTTATTTTACAGACACAAGACTTGCAAAACAAATTTTTACAAAGTTTGGGCAAATCTCTTAACCGAACCTTCGAACTATCCGAGTTTTGTTCATTCTAAGCTTTAATGCTTGGGAAAGTGACCAATGAGGCATAAAGCAAATCTTATTGCTTCATCAGATGGTGAGTGCAATTTATGATCTACTGACAAACCCAGAAGAGAATGCTGAAATATTGTGGTCACGCCTAATAAAATAGCAGGTACAGCCTGCAGATAGGGCAAAGACTAATCTCAGCTTCATGCACTAATCTCTGCTGAAGCCAATGGGAGTTACCTTGGCCTCAGTTCAACAAAATATTTAAGCACATGTTTAAGACTAGAACTGTGGCTAGAGTGGCTGTAGGCTACAAATGATAGAAAGTAAGAGCAAACTCTCAGTGAAATTGGCCCACTTCATTCCTTTGACTAAGCTCCATAAGAACAGCTCTTTAACACTGTTTAAGTTATCTTTGTAATAATTTTTTTTTTTTTTTTCAGATTCGAAATGTTCTTAAGTAAATGCTTTAAATTGAGGTTTTCCATTTACCTGAATTAAGGTTTGAATAAATAATTCGTTCCACAGAGCTGGGATAGAGATGATTTTGCTGGAAAATGAAACACACATTAGATCTGTAAAAAGTGGGTTAATTAGCCAAAAAGTCTCCAGGAGACCCAGGCAGACATTCACAGTCCTTGCAAAAACAGAGATGCAGAGCCTTGCTGAGACAATGAGGGACCTACTTGCATGATGAATCCATGATTATCTTTCTCTCCACACATTTCTCCTTGTCCTTCTCACCTAGCTTAGGAGAGCTCTTTTCAGAGAGAATTTCAAGGGCTGCTTTATTTGTTAGGAGACAAGGAGGCACTAATAAATTCCTCTGTGTGAGGTATTTAATTACATAATAATGTGTACACTAATCAAGGTAAATGTGTTTGTGAAAACACCTTGATATGGGAACAGTTAATCACCCAAGGCATTGCTTCTTAACACACCTTGGAAGTTAACTTAATTAAATTAATTAGAACAATGAAAAAATGAACTGTTTATTGGTCTACAATGGCCCGAAGCGAGTGCTTTTCCACCAATGTTAAGAAATCTCCCAGACTACAAATCTTTTTTTTTTGTTTTGTTTTTATGCTGAACCTCTTGTTCTTGCTCCTATTAAAACTAGTGAGGAGCCTGAAATGGGTGGCATTTTCCTCTCCAGCCCTGGCATCTGAACTCCTCATCTGCAGGAACCAGGTGATTCGTACCCAGAAGTGCTGTACTTGCAGCCAAAATCCAGAAAATGATCACATCTGTGAGCTGATCTGTGCAGCTATGTGCTAGTTGGAAAAGAGCTGTTAATACGCAAGGGATGTGCTTGTTCACAGTCAAAAGCCAACAGAGATGTGTGGAAAGGCACCTTGCTACCTCTAGTATTCTTTGCACTGGCTCTCATTATCCATTATCGCTTTCTGCTTCCAGATATTGCATCCTGTACAGCCATTTGCTGTCCTGTTTCTTTGCTGGACCTAGCTGACAAACATGATTATGTTTTCCCCCACGGCTTCGGCAAAATAATGTTGACCACAGCTTTGACGGACATACAGCTGGTGTTCAGGAACATGGTTGTGTGTTTGGTCACACATGATGCTGCTGTTCGCTGTATGTGGACACCAGCGCTGGCTTAAGCTGCAAACTTGTGTACAATTTATCATTCTGTCAGGACCATATCGATGTGGAAGAAAAGCAGAAACACTCTTCAAAGCCTTTCTTTCCTTCTCCCTAGTCTCCCTTTCTTTAGCTCTGAAGAGGAAGGTTCTTATATCTCTATGGAGGGACACATCTAAAGGTATTTCGTTTTGTTACCTGAAACCAAAAAAATCTTCTTGACTCGATTCCTTCTGTGGCCACATCAAGGTTTGTTTTAGCAGAGCCTGGGGAGGATATGCCTCGGGGGGTTGAAGGAAGGGTTGGATGAGGATGCAATGAGTCTTCTCAGGGAAAACAGAACCTCTGCTGACTTAAGTCATGCATGAAATCGGTGCTGTAACAAGTCACGCTGAGTGATGTAAGCAGTAGGGTTGGAAACTCATGAGGCAAATAGTTGTTCACAGCTTTTGTCATGAGCTGACCTTTCAGAAGTGACCTAGATCATTCTCTTTAGCACACCCAGGGAGGGGCTGGCCTGGGACAGCAAGGATGACTCAGGACCCTGATACCTCTATGTGTAATTTGCTCCCAGATGAAGCAGCAGAGAGAGAGCTTCTTCACTGCCAAGAGTCTGAGACGGGAATTGATCTTTCAAGCAAAAGACTAACCCTTCTTTCTTCATCATGTTCACTGTTTACTCTGCAAAAGAAAAGATGCCGTTTTTGAGTAGTTTCAAAGAGATGTATGTAAGCTCTCAACAATGCTCAAGGAATGGGCCAGGACAGCCGTACTCTAGGCATTTCACAAATGTTAAACAAAACAACAGGCTTTGTTCCAAGCTGGTACTATAAGGCCAGCTGAGGTACTCGATGGACTTTAAGGACCCTTCCAACCCAAGCCAAGATGCTCCACGGGCATGGGACTGGTTTTGTGTTTGTTATTCTGAAGAGCAGAATGGTACTTTGCACTTAGAAGTCCAACTCTGTGGCCTTTCAAACTTGATTGCACTTGATAGGATACAAATGGCAGTTTCCACTCTATAAAAACTCACTCTTTTGTAATTCCCAAGAGTCTAACAGTTGCTGCAACTGTTCATTCAGAGCAAAATTAATATGTTCATCCAAACGGATTTCTTTTCATTGTGTATGCTGGGAATTTGTGCAGATGCACAACTGGATCCAGAAACAGGGTAGCTCTGTCAGCATGGCTTTGGATCCCAATCCACTGCTCAGTTTTGCAGTTTGAATGCAGACCTGTGGTTGTACAGCCAGATTAATCCCAAGTCTGGAGCTGACAGGACCAACAGTGGCCAAAGGCTCTCCTCATCACGCCCTTTTGATGAGTGCTGATGAGACTTGTGGTATGGAGGGCTTGATTTACTGACTTGAGTCTGTTAGTGCCTAAGTCACAGGTGAAAAAAACAAAGACATAAAGCAACTGTGAAAACAGTGCTGGTATTTTCAAAAACAATTAAGTACTTGGATACACATTTTCTTCCTAAATAGCAATAATTTCTGACAGTTTTTTTGGTTATCCAGGACCACTGACGGCATCTCCAACCAGGTTAAGAAATAAGGATTGTGAAGAAATGAGATAGAGGTGTACTTCTGGCCTTCATTTTTTCAGCCATGTGAAAACGTTTCATCTGTGACTGCAGCACCTCCCTGCTACTCCTCACTCACCTGTATGATCCAATTATCATCACAATTGGAACACGGCATGAGAAAAGATGGGGAAAGGACACATTCAGTGAATATGTGATACCAGGGGTTTCTGCTTGCATTTCCTAATTATGCTGTTTCTGAAATCTCTATTTTCTCCTGTTTCCAAGTTTTATACGCACTGGTTTTCTACACAGGTTTCGGTCGTTCTCACCTTGCTTACTTGTTCTTTATTGCCCCCTTCTTTATGCATGTTTTATTATCTTAGAACGTTTTTTGTCAGTTTGTGTACATGTGCAAATGTGTTAATACTTTTCTTGGGACCCTTTCATCAGAACGTATTATCACAAACCTATGTTGTTGCTATGTAACAAAGCTGTGCCGCTGTTTCAACACCTTTTTTTTTTTTTAATATCTGTGCTTCTTTCAATTCTTAATTCGCTCTTTCTTCCAGACATTTCTATCTTCCTTCCTCTCCTCTGAAGAAATCCAAAAGGCACAGACATACACACGCACAAAAACACACACACACCCCTGGAATGCACACACAAACAGAAGAAACACTGGGGGAAAAATACCCTTCAATTCCTCCCATACTGTTTGGTGACTTATTTATTTAATTTCAAGGTCTCTTCTGAAGATGAAAAATAAGACACGACAAGGCATGTGTTACACTGAGATAACACACACCTTTGGGGAAGTGTGAAACACATGGCAAAGAGGAGCGCCTTCAATGACCCAAGATGAGAGTTATCTTGTGCTAACACACACCTAGATGTGTCCCATTATGGCTGTGAAGGATGGGGATGCAGAAAGTGGAAATAAAAGAAATACTAGAACTAAAATTCCTTTTATTGTTATTATTATTTTTAAGTTAGTCTGCAGCATGTCCTTCTTTCATAAAAAGGAGAGCAGGATTCCAGCCAACAATCCTGTGGGACATCCATTATAATACAAAATAATACATGCAGAGATGATAAAGCCAGAAGGGACACTCACATTCACTCTTACTGTGGATAGTTCCATATTGCAATTTATTAAATGTCACAGAGTTATTCAGCATTGAATTCAAAGTATTTGATTACATTCCTTCCCAAAAGGCATCCATACTACTTCTGAAGACATCAAAACACAGGGAATCTATTACTTATTGGGTAATTTGTTCCGATATTTTGTCACCCCTGCTATAAAAAAGTTGTGCCTTACTAAAAATTTGATTGTCTGCCAGTTTGAATTGTCCAATCATTCTTGCTTGTTCTGTCATGTTGCATAAGACTAAACTACATAGCCTATCTTGTCCTATCCGTGTTGTAATCTAGTCAACTCCTGGCTTTCATTTCAGAAAATTAAGTGAATGGATTTATTTTAGTCCTTCATTAAGAATATATTTGAAACATTATGATTATTTTTAAGACTTCTTTGCCCATTGTTTTACATCAGCAGCTTTATTTCTGTGACAGTTTTGCTAGTTTTCGTCCTAGTACTTTCTTCATAGCAGCTGATGGGACTGCATTTTGAATTTGTGCAGAAAACAGAGTTGATAATACAGAGTTGTTGATTGTGAAACCAATCCAGTTTCACTAATACTGAGTTTCTGTTTTACAAAGCATTCAGGGTCTTCTTTCTAAAGAAGGCAAAGGCATTTTGGACCTTCATTTTCCGGGTATAACCCTGTTACAGTGAAACTTCTATTTCTATGGCTGCCATTTTATGAGACAGCCAGGTGAATTTTTCTGGTTCCCATCCTTTTTTACCAGTCTGTCAATCTCTGTGCCATCTGCAGATTTTAGCTGTAGTGATTTCTTATTTACTTATTGATGAAAATATTGAATAATGCTGCACCAATTACTAAGCCACATTAGAAACAGCTCCTTCCTAAATCCTGGGATCATACAACATTCAGTACTGCATTTTGAGACCTTACAGTTAACCAGTTCTTAATCCACTTAGCGTAGGTTTTATTCATATTGTGTAGTGATAATCTTAAAATTAACCTCTTTTTCAGTACGAAATTCAAAGTAACCAAAAGTATTGTAAAAAAAGATGGGATGAAAGGAGTCTTATCTTTTATCATACCTTTCAGCCACACAGGAATAAAAAACAAAACAACAAAATCCAAACAAAAACAAAACAAAAGGAAACAAAACAACCTGAGAGGTTCAGTCTACATTTATATGCTTAACAAGTGGCTCTTCTTTTTAAAACATAACGATTTTGAAGTAACTGGAATTTCTTATAAATTTTAAAAGTGTGCTGATCCAAGCAAAAGGTGAGAAAAGAGTGCTGTGGTCCTTTCTTTAGTACATGAACTTAGCTGATACCACGTGCAAAATCTTTCTAAATGTAATCTTAAAAACAACTGTTTTTCTGTGTGACCTGGGTGAATTGAATTCAGTATTTGTTGTAGCAAATTGTGCACAATACCCAGTAGAATGAAATCCTTAGATTAATAGATTTTATGGCTGGAAGGGAACATTATGATTATGTGCTCTGACCTCTTGCATAGTGCCTGTCATGGAATTTTAGCCAGTAATTCTTGCCTCAGGCTCAATACCTTGTGATGCATAACAGTCTATTACCACAGCAAATGTTCGGCTTCCTTGGTGCTGCCTACATGGCAGCCAACCTTTTTCGGTATCAGTTGGGCAGTGACGTGAGGGTGGCTATGGAAAGGGTTGTAAAATAACATATAAATGTTTCTTTTTTAAGGGGAGGTAATACATGTCATATCCCATATTCACCTATATACATGCATACTCATAGAATCATGGAACCACAGAACTGCCCAGGTTGGAAGGGACCTCCAGAGATGATCTGATTCCATCTTCTGCGGGAAAGGGAGCCTTGATATGATTATCGAGCATCCTGTCCCGTTGCAGCTTGAAAGCCTCCTGTGATGAGAACTCTACCATGCCAGTGTGGAGGTTGTTCTGAGTTTCTCTTACTGTAAAAGACTTATTTGAAGAGGGAACTGTACCTGTAGGAACTTGTTCCCATTGACACTTGTCTTCTCCATGTGATTCCTTGCGAAGAGTGAGTCCCTGTCCTTTTTCGAGCTATGCTTTAGTTTCAGGAACACAATGATGAAGTTGCTCCTGAGCTTTCTCATTTCCGGGGTGAAAAGACCTAACTCCTTCACTGTTTTCTTAGAGAGCAGCTTCTCCAGTCATTTTGATCCTCTTTGTGGCTCTCCTCTGGACACTCTCTGGTCTATCCACAGCTTTTTTGAGCTGTAAGGACCAAAGCTAGGCCAGGTGCAGCCTTAAATGGGCTGAGTGGAGTGGGATGATACATTCCTGTCTCTTTTAGTAACGGACCTGCAGATGGACCCAAGGATTTTGTTTGTCTTTGTTGCTGCAGTGGCACACTGGTGACACATATTTAGCTTGTTGTTCACCACAACCCCTGGACCTCTTTCAACAAGATTGCTCCCCAGCCACATGAAACATAGCTGTCCTCCTTGAATATGTCAGCCCAGGACACTTACATCTTGGAAATCTTGCAGCGTTTTGGAGAGAAAATGTGCTCCATGCTCCAGCTGACTGGAAAACCTGGGCACCTGTTATGGCTCAGGGTATGTCTCCCTTGACAATTCAGTTTGAATCAGGAGTGTATTTCTGAAGTGGCCTTCCGGACCTTTCTCAATTATTACATCTTGCATAAAGTGAGTTTGGAGTGTCTGAATAGGATCTTGTATGGACAAAACTGATGCCAGGGATGAACTTTAATCAAATAGCTAACGTGCTCCTGCATCTTGGGTTTATGGGGCCACTGTAGGGCTAGTATAAATTTTAAAAGGGCCATAAAAGACATATAGTGTGGATACTGGGCCTCAGCAGCAGTTGATTCTGTATGTCTACTGAAGTTGCATCACCCTGCTTGACTGTGTGAAGTGGTTCTGCCAGATTAAGGCCTGATGGCACTGACTAGAAGTTTCCTGGGGTACTCAGAAACTTGTTTGTAATACCTTCTTTTTACATTAAAAAGAGAAAGATGAAATGGTAGGGGTCTTAGAAACCCAGAAAAGAATGAGGTTTTCAATATCATGGTGTGTTAAAGCCGTGATTGCAGTAGTCAGTGACTGGCCCATGTGGAATGAATTTCCAAACTCTCTGTTTCTTAGGATTTTGGGGCAGGCATCCAAGGTGACATCCATGTAGGTAGTCCCAACAGTTCATCTCCAGATCATATGGGCGTATATTCTGAACAAACTACATACACTAAAGGCCGGATGGAAATTTTCATGCTGTGAGAAATGTGCTTTGTGAGCCAGACAAGGTTTTGAGCATTCTGTGGGACTGATGCACCTTGTGTAACATACAGATAACTGCTAGCAATTTTTCTGAGTGCCCTTTCCTCAAGGACGATAAACTTGTTATTGCTTCACAGAGAAAGAAATAGGCCTCGTATATGCCTTTTTTTCAGTTCTTCACTTGATTCTTGGGGTGCTGGTCAAGATGGCAGCCTTTGCAAATATGAGCAGAGTTAAAACACAGTAGGGATTTAATGAAGTGAATTCTTCAGCATCTAATAGTAGCAGATTTTTATACCAGTCCTGCCAAGGGTTCTCACCATGACTGACGTGCTCAACACTAACTCATGTTACCAGGTACCTAATACTTAAATTCTTTTGAACACACTGCTGGAGTCAGGCATGTTAAAGAGTTGTGATTCTAGTGAATAATAATGTCATATCCATTATTATCTTCAAATGCCCCCTTTTAGAACTTTGCTGATCCCGTTGAATATTCTGGGTAGCTGAGTTTTCAAAACATATTCATTCCCAGTAGAGCTCTATGCTCTGTTGATTGGCTGCCTCCTTTCCTGATCACGCTGTGAACTTTAGTGGATGAAATTTTATACATAATCATGCTGCATTCTTTGCTGATTGAGCCATCTATTATCACTGTTTATATAGCTATTACATTCTGCATTTGCTAGTCCAGTTTCAAGCTTGTTTTTCCCCTAATATATTATGCAAAATAAACTGAACAGGAATTACAGTATTTCCAACCTGCTGTGTCTTCAGAATCTAAGATAGCAAAATGCTTAGGTTTTCTTTCAAATAGTAGGATAAATGCTTCCCCAAAGATTGAAGCTGCTGGTTATGGAAAGCTTATGCCACTTACTATATGCAAAATAGGAAGATTTACAAAGAAACTGATTGCATCTTTTTTTGCTTTATCAAAGAATCTAAAACCATAGCTGAAACTATAGAAAATGCACTTTAGTGATCTTAAAACAAATGATATCCCCAACAGATTTGTCAACAGCTTAACACATAAGCCCTGGCTGCTGAAGCAAAAAGCATCTGGAATTTCTACTGCTAGAATATGCACCTTAATAAGGAAAAGATTCAAAAGTTCAATTCCTGAATCGTAGAGCTTGGTCAGCGGAGTTTTGCAGCTGAACAAGTGTTGCCTGTGCAGCTGGTTTTGCCAAAAATAAATAAATAAGGGGAATGAATAAACCAGCGTTCAAAACTATGAATCTTCCCTAATAATAAAATATGCAAAAATGATAGTAAACTCTCTCCATTTATTAAATTAAATTATGCATCTCAATCAGCAAAGTGTGCAACAAATGCACTCAAGAAGGGCGTCACTAAATCAGGGAAAGACACAGCCCAATCAGGAAAATTTAACAACTCCATCATTAAATTAGGCAACACTATCAGAACCAAGGTAAATAAAAAGGAGATAAACTGTGTAGGCTGATCTTTGTTGGGCAGAAAACTGAGGGAGACTGAAAGATACCATTTGATGATAAACCAGGCAGTCGTCCCTGGGGGAACAGACCTTTAGGAGATATAAATGGTTATTGTTTTAATGAAGTCACTGGAACTGAATCTATTATTTTAAAATAATTACCCAGTACAACAATAGTGTTGTGACTCTTTCTTCATGGAGCGTTAGATCTTTTATACTTTGATGAACAACACCTCATCAGAACTCTACTTCAATAGGTAAGCAAGGAATTGCAGCTTAGTTTTAATTTTTGTAGTAGTTCTCTGTTGTACCTTTCCCCAAATAATTTTGTTACAGAGGGAAAAGGAAAAAAGTAGTAAAAATATCCTTACATTGAATCTACAAAATTCAATGCAAAAATCTTCCACCAGTGATAAGGAAAAAGATTGTCCTTAATGCTTAAATGTTTTCTGCCAGCCTTGAAGCAGGACAGTTTGGGGTAGGTGTTAAAATTGGCTACGTAGATATAAGGGGAAAGGTTTGAATATAAAGAAAAACACAGTGACTCTCAAGTGATGACTTCTGGAACAAAAAATTTGATACTGGTTTGAGTGGGAGAAGAGACATTCCAGGCAGGACTTGCTGATAAGTTTTTAGCCTCTAATCAGACAACTTGTTGTAGGATAGTATACCTGGATGATTTAAGTGTCCTTGGATATTGTAAAGAAGAGAAAGTCACACAAATAGATACATGGTATCAGGCTTTGTGTAGCAAAAAAAGCTTTCAGACTGTATTGCCAATAAATTTATCAGCCTTTACTATTAATCTCTAAGTTAAATTTGATCTATTAATGAAAGCTGCAAAGGGAATGTGACTCTGCACCTAAAGAGGCAGCCACTGCCCTGGGGAGTCTGCAGTTCACCAAACAGGTCAGTTGAAAGAAAGAGGAAGTACAAGTGAACAAATGGCTAAAGTGAGGAGCAAGGGGAAGTCAGTATCAAAGCTGCTGAATCACACTGTCCTGACTTGGTCACAAATTTTCACAGGACCTCCTAGACTGCCTTTCCCTAACCTGCATCAATTGCAAGCTGTCAGTCCTGGCTGATCGGCATCCTGCCCATTTGTGAGGACTGGGAGCCGGAATATTTACTCAGGGCCTTTGGTGAGTGCATATGAGTTTTCCTAGCCTGTGTCAACATGCCATTGCTATTATCTTTACCTCTATCTAGGAGGCTAAAGGCAATCTGCTCTGAAATCTTGTCTCCATTTTGCTGGGTAGACATATGCTTAGTCAAATCCTTAAGGAAAGCTGCCACTAATACAGTGTATGGAGGAGCTGAAGTTACTGAGCATTACAGGTGTTTGTTTAACCTTGGCATACATGGGAAAACTATAATGATTTGTTTTGTACCTGAAGGCCCAGAGAGGATTATGCTGCCTGTCTACTGTCTGTATGTGAGTTGTGTGAGCAAGGCAACTTAAAAGACAGAGCCAATTTCTGTGCTTCATCAGGATCAAACATTTCCATTAAAATACTAACTTTTAAACACTAATATTAGTCTGAAATAATTATTGGAGATTTCTCCCTGTGGCCATTATATCCTTAAGCGAGACGAGGTAATTTCTGCTGTTAGTGTTCTGAGCATTATTTTTCCAGCTTTCTTCTTTAGCAATTCTGTTCAATAAATTCACTGCTCTTGAAAATCAGATACTAATTTTAAAAAGCCCAGGAAGGAAGGTACTAGAGAACAATGAAACACAGACTTACATAAAAATATGCTCACACACCTACACAGGCGATAAATGCCCATACACACACAAGCATGCAGAATCTCTCTTGAGGCTTTGTATTCTTGATGGTTCCATCACATGTCATATTTTACAGGTCATGGGGCCATGAGGAAAATGCATGCACAGTCTAAAATCACTTGTCACATACTGGCAGATGGGTGAAGGAACCATAGTTTCAGGAGCTGACAGAGCCATGATTCCAGGAGTTTAACAGGGCTCTGAAAAGTAAAACATCCTTTCAAAATCTTTGTGCTTCCCATAGTAGATTACCATTCTGCTCCCACTAGGATCCATAGGAGGTGAAATATCCAGCACCTCTGGGGCAAGGCTGGTTGCCCATGGGTCATTGATTCACCAAACACGCAGGTATGTGCCTCAGAGCCTCCTCCTTCAATAAGAACTGAGCTCTTATTGAAGCCAAGGGCTCTGAAGCACATGTCTGCATGCTCTGCAGAGGCAGAACCTGACACTGATTCAGATACAAGCACGCAGACGTCTTAAATTGACTTAAAAATCCCACAAAATGTAGATACACACATCTCGCCACTTTATCATGCCCTGAAAATCAGGGCATTAGGAAACAGAAGAGCTCCTCTATGATGTTGGATAATGGATGAAAAGGTAAAATACATATGATTTGACACAGTTTTACCTGAAATTATTCCTTAAGGAGAACTTGGCCTTTACTTAATGGGGCAGCCACTTGTTATAATAATATTTGGAAGTTTGTTTATTCTCTTTTTTCACTTACTTATTGGAGGGTATCATTATTTAATTTCTGAAGTGTCACACTAGGGACACATAGGATTAGGAAGAATTTTCTCATTTGTTAGATGAGATAGGAGGGGAATTTATGCGTACAATTAGGGAAGGATACTTAAAAAAAAATGTAAAATGTTTCATTAAACAGAAACTTACCCCAGCTGTTCATTTCATTTTTATACCTCACAGAAAGGAAGCTGCTGCTGATGGCTGTTCAAGGCATCTGGTGTCTTATTTGAGGTAGTTAGTTGCAAATGGACAATCATACATGTCCGTGTATTGGGGAGTGTTTGTAAACCTTCCTCTGACTGGCTCTGAGCACTGGAAGCATCAGAAAGACTTTTATAACCCTGAGCTCCCAGGAGTGACTTAGTCCTTTGTTACCCTTAATGAACCATCAGAATATCATTAGGGCCAGGAGAGAGCGTGCAATTCATCTCACAAAATACAGACGTTTATATATGAGGTGGCCAGTTCGGGACTTCCCTACACTCAGTGGGCAGAAACATGTTTAGATCATGTAGACATATAAATTGGTGTAGTAGACTTGTGCTTTTTTCTTTTAAATCAGTGCAAAACCCCCTCCAAGACAGACACTTTAGAAGGAAAGGGTTAGAGATAATTTTTCAATGAAAGCTCTTTGGGAGGACTACAAACTAATTATCTTTCCCTTCAGCCTCTTCTTCCTCCTTTCCCTTCAGCTTCTTTTTCCCCTGTATAAACCTTAAATCTTTCTTAATAGAAGGGAAAAAATCTTGTATCAAGAGAAGATATGATGAACATTTTAAATGTTAACTGTGTTGTGTATTACCTGATGGACCAGTTTATATACTGATATAACAGGTACAAGCTCTGCCACTGATTCAGGACAGAGCATTTTTTATTAGAAAGTGCTTTAGGTTATATTAAAATTTTTAAAATTTTCCAACAAAAAAGGGTACTAATTTTTGAGTACGTAAATTTGTGACTTGGTAATATTCTCTTAGCATAACAGATGTGTAATTTTAATGTCTTCTGCATTTATGTATTGTAGGTTTAGAAGGTCTTTTTAAAAACAGACACTGCTCTGAAGAGTAATTTATTATCACAGTACTTCAGAAGCTGTTTCTCAGAAATACAGAGTAATTTTTTAAAGGAATAATTTTTCATATTAAGTCTTATTTGACCGTGTCTCTTCCAGTATGAAAAAGTGTAATTGCTTTATTTTTTTCATCTTACTTAACTTCAAACTGTCTTTTGAAAATATTACTTTTACAAAGTATGTATGCAATTTCTTTAAAATAAAATACATTGTTAAGCTGTTTCTTTAATGAGAATCTGCATGCAAAATTTATACTGTATGTTACTATCATTATATATCTAATTGGCCAAGTGCAAGAAAATGGAAAATGGGATTTTTTTTTTTAATGACAAAATACATGTATGTTTCCAGGTGTAAAGTATTTAACTGCAATAATCTACCGCTGTGTAATTGTATCGCTGAGTAAAACAGTCTTGCAGTCATTGACAACTAATCTTGCAATTTAATTCTAAATTTCTGCATTCTCTGTTCCCTTTTGCCTATTACTAAATGTTAACTTTCCTTTTTAAGACAGTCCCTTAATAAGAAGTCCTTTTCATGTACGTACTTTACTCTGGTGTGTAAAGAATAATATGCATCGTAAGATGCTAAGGATAGGATTTATTTCACTTAATGCTATTGCCTAGAAATTACATACTTGGTCTAAGGCAGATAACTGGACCCTTTTTATATTCAGTGGAGAGAAATGGGCACCTCAGAGACTGATTTGTCCTGTCTGTGTCAGACATCTGGCTTAAGTTGGGACAAATCACTACTTGGAGTTGTCTGTTTTTCTCTGCTGACTGCAGAGAGACCCTAGGTGATTATTTTAGGCCATTCACCTTTCAGACAGCGAAGGTTAGTTGAGATGAATCCTATCTCTAATTGTGGAAACCCAGATGGCAGGCAAGAGAAAAAAAAAAAAAAGAGGAAGCAAGAGAAACAAACCAACAACATCTAAAATATGTTTCTTGTGTTTATTTGTGAAAGGGCAGGCAGACACTGTATTTAAAACTCAAGCATAATGTTGTGTGCTTGTCATGTAAAAGCCACACCAAAGAAATCCGTGTTCTTCATGTGTGTGGATGTGTGTAAAGGGATTAGGCAGTTTAACACATGCTTATGCTTCCAAAATATCTTTTGGATTGGACCCAAATTGAATTTACCCAAGCCCAAACACCTGTTTAAGGCTGTGATGACACTGCCATATGGTGGGTCAGTTGCTGCACACATGCAGACATGATCAGGTTTATTTGGTCAGTTCAAGTAATAATACCCCAGACACCCACCCTGGCCCTAGAGCGTGGTTTTGGTACATGAGATCCATAAGATTCACATCTATGCTCCCCTGACGTAGCCAGCCTTCAGCTATCTTGGGCTACCTGCCTGTGGTACAGTAACATCTTGTTTTGTGGAGTTCCCTGAGGTCTGCCTTATGCTGCCACAAATTTTTGGCAACACAGGGTGAAAAAAACCTCACCTTCCACACATTCTGCCTCACCTCTACCTCCACCTCCATGCTTTATCAGTATCAGGGTTGTACTCAGTGTAATCTCACCTGCATGTTCATAAAACCTGAAAAGTAACAATAAATACATTCACAATTTCCAAGTTTTGGGGTTTCTTTTGTGCTATTTTTGATCTTTTATCAAGCACAAAGAAGACAGAACCTGATGTCACATGCCCACTCTGCCACCCTGGATGTCTATGTCAGACACTGCCGTGTGATTTGGAAAAAAAAAAAAAAAGAGAAGATCAAAGCAATTGGCCTTTATAGAAAAAGAGTGGGTTCAGCAAAGTTTTTTAAGAAAAATAGTATAATTAGAAAGCTTGTTCCTCTTGGACCATAATTAAATGCAAGCACAATTACAAAACTACTTAAAAATAGGGAAAATTATTTAAAATCAGTTAATTTAGGAATTGGAAGTAATTTGCATTTCACAGAATCAAAAAAGCCCCAAAGACAAGCATAAGCCAGGGTATATTTCTATTGGTATTTTTATTAAGCTCTAAAAAAGTTGGTTTTCAGAGAAAAATTAAGCTGTGGTGAAATATGTTTACAGTATTGTAATTACTCTTTTTTTTTGCCTAAAAACTATGGATATCAGAGCAATCTAGTAAGATCCTTTTTTTTTTTTTTTTCCCTAAGGATTAAAGACATTTTAAAGTAGATAGGTATTCTATCTGTAAAATGCCTGGCTTTTTAAACTGTTGTGAGTGGATCCAAATGAGTTTGTCAAACCTTTGAGATCATGTTGTAGGTTCATTTGAAGTCACGTTGATTGTGATACCACTATGATGTTCACTGACAGTATTTTACTCATAATTTCTGTGTTAATTTGATAAGTAAAACATGAGTTCCTTTAAAATCAAAAGAAGATTTGCCACTGACTGTTTCTGCCTTCAGTCTTTGAAGTGTACTCTTATCTGTCCGACTTCTCAAGTTAGAATTTCCTTTGTTTCACCAGAAGGAGAAAATCCTCGTGTCTCTTTTCTGCTTTGTCAATGTCGAGACAGTTTTGACATCATTCATGGGGGCTAAACATGAGATTTCCACTTGTACTGGTCACCAGTTCTCCCTTGTAGTCAATGGCAAGAAAGAGCAACTATTTGGTCGCAGTCCATCTCATATCCTAAAATTGCTTATTTCTCTACTTGACTGTACAAAACTCTAAGACAATTGAATTAGCGTTTGTTTGTCAGACTCAGATAACTATAGTTACACACAGTGAGTCCTACCTCTTCTCTGGTCTCACCCACTGCACTCCAAAATGACAAGCCTCTTTTCACAGCCCGCTTGCTCTGTGCCAGTCATCAGAATGATTGAAACTTGCTCAGCTTCTGTTGTTTGTGCCTACCACAGCATCAATAAACAAGCACAGGACTAGCATAAGGTACAAGAAAGGTGTGGTTGCAAAGGGTTAGTTTGGACTCAGTTTGGCTCCATAGCCCTTTACTAAAATGCTAAGAATTTAAAATAAATATATTTTGGGGTGACTTACTGGAAAATAATAAATCAGCTCCTGGATGAGATATTATCTTTATCTCTAAAGTCCAGTAAGGTGGATGAAGTTTCTCTGTAAGCAGAACAGATGATGTTTAGCACCTGATGGACACAGCATAGACGTCTCCAGAGTATTTGCGTTGGGTCACTTGCAGTCTGAAACCACAGACTGCAGAAGTTATGCCTCTGAAGATCTCCTGGAATATACCTTCTGGTCTAATTTAACCTAAAAGGAATGGTTTCAATGCTCTAAGACTGTCACAGAAGGCAAACCAATGCATGGTAAATAAAGACAATTGGGAAATTTGCTTCAGAAGCACACTTCTGGTTCAAAGCAAAAGACTGATGAAGATGCATCTGCTAATAAGCGTGATTAGGGCTTATTACTATACAAGCTGTGTGCATTTACCTGCAGTCAAGACAACACGTAAGTTAACAATGTAAAGGCAATAATTTTAATGGTGAAATATTTTCTCATTAATTTCTCTAACCATGGGAATGAGTTTATTTATGTAATCTCAAGTGTTTGCCTGATGAAGTTATTTTATTTTCAGGGAACAAATTTTTTTTTTGTTAAGAAATCTGATTACATGTTTGAGTTATTGACCTTCTTTTCTTGGAACTTTTTTTTTTTTTTTTTTTTTTTTTGAAAGATGCTCATTAAGATCTTTTGTCTACAAGACAAGTGTGTTTTCCTATGCCATAGAGCAACCAAATTCTAATTGCTGGCTTCATTATACAGAAAAGTAGAAGTGTAACAATCGAGAGCCTTATTACACATACATAATTGAGTTTCATTGCAACTTATGAAAACATAAACTGTCTTAAACACACTTGCAGAAAATGTTGCATCATCAAATCAACACTTTTATTATACAAAAGTAATTGTGTTTAAAGACACCAAACATATGTTACATATACAAGAGAAAAAACACAACAAACAGAACTCTAATATGACTCAGAATTTTTTTCAATTCTCAGATCTTCAAGAGTTGTTTTTGTTTTGCTTTTTAAATTAATGTTCCACAAAATGGAGGTAGGTAGAACTCTCACCAACGAAACAGAATTCAGTTGCTTTTGGACAAAGTCTCCTTTGATACAACATACAGGATTCATTCAGAGCTTTGCAAGGTAGACATGTGCAGCTGAGTTTATTTTTTAACCTTAGTACCTGAAGGCAAGCTTTTACTAAATGTATTTTATTTCATACCTATTTCTTTCCTTGCAGTCAAATGTAGATATCTGCATTGAATATCTCAATTTAGATGAAATAAATCCACATTTTTCAGTCTTCAGCATGGGTTATTAATATTGTTTAAACCAACACGTACAGTCCAAATCAAAAGAGAACTTTTATTGCTGGACATTCTTGCAAAGAATAGACATTGGATGTATTTTGAGTTGTTGTCAGCTTGCTTTTTAGGATTAAATTTGTGCTTTGGTGATATCTTGATTTCGTCCAGGACAGGGTTAGTTTTTTGCAGTAGCCAGGAGGGAACATAGCCAGGGCACCGATGTTATTTGATACCACCTCATGTCATTGCCAGAAGTGGGGGAATGGGACTCTCACTACCAAGGAGAGTGTTGTTCCTTCCAGTCAGGAGCAAATGTGGCAGGGAAGAGCCAATTTGTATCTGCTAATTGTTACAGAATTTCTGTGTAAATCACCTCTTTGTCTTATACTTCTTGTTATTAATATTGTTTCTGTTACGGTTGGTTTTCTTATCTCATTTCTGTTTCCAGTAAATTGTTCTTACCTCTGTCCACAGTCTTTGCCTTTTTTGCTTCCAGTTGAAGGAGGAGAGGGAGTGCGTGGCACCATGATTTCAGTGGGAGTATTAAAATGGAGAATACCATCCCTAAACCATGATATCCTACACTGACACCCCATGTGGGGCACAAAATGTTGAGATAAAAACTAATCGGACCAGAAACAAATTTGATCTAAGAATTTGTTGTGTTAGGTACAGAACCACTCATCACAGTGTTGCTTGCTCTGCTCGTGTGGGTGAGGTACCTAACCCTGGATATATTCTATCTATGCATTATGCGCTCCTGGGATGACCTTTCTGAGAGCAGGAAGAGGGATCGGGATTGCTTTGTTGCTGAGGCACGGAAATTCCGCTTATGACAAGATAAAACCAAGTGCAATGAGGGTCATTTGATGTGTGTACTCCATGCTGCTCTCCTGCCCTTACCTCTGAGAATCTATTAATACTCACACTCAGCCTATGGATAAAAGAGAGAACAACGATTTTCCCCAGCTTTTCACCCCCTTTTCCTCCTTCAGGCCTATTACAACAGCTTTTGAGGATTTTGAATTTCCCCTGGATATTAAGGAAAACATGTTGTTATTGCTAGATCTGCCAGGTCTTCTCAGTGCAGTCCTCATCATGTTCAGAACTACAAAAGAGATTTTTAGGAGGGTCTTTCAGAGATCTCCTCACAGAAATTCAGTCACTTTGTCAGCTAAGATGGTAGCCTTCAAATACACCTTTTCCACTTCAAGTCTCAGTGTGGAACACAGTGTCTGGTCATTTATCACGGTATCCCATGGCAGGCCTTGTTAACACAAACACATCACTTGGGTCCAAGCTTGTTCTTTGAGTTCCCTTCTGGAACTCCTGAGTGAAACAGGTAGGAAATCTTTTCCAAGATCATTTTTCTTCTTGCTAGGATGTTTCTTCATGACAGCAGCGTGATTTACATGGGATGAGCCTTCAGGAGAGAGATAGACCCAGATAATTTAGAAGGGAGCAGTGCAAAACCCCAGGAAAATGTACATCATGCTATAGACCAGTGTATGATTAGAGGCGTCAGATACCCAAGTTTCAGTGGGTTGCAGTATTTTCTCCACTGTAAGCATATACTGCTACGTATGCATTTAACATGCTACTGTTGAAACACAAGTCAAGGTTGTAAATCTCTACGATCATTTAGGTGAACCATTGTATTCTTTTCCACTGTCCTACATCTTAAGTTTTCAATTTACCTAATTTGCATCTCAAATTTTCAATTACCTGTTAAAGAAACACTTATAAATCTGTATTTAGGTTTCACTGGTTGTTCTGATTATTACTAGCGATACTTACTACTAATGTAAGCATTATTTTAAGTTACTAGCCTAGTTTGAGAGGTTGCCGTATTTTGAATAAACACGTGGAAAGGGTCAACTGTCTGAAAGGAGAGATTAGGGTGAGGCGGTCGTCACTAATCAGGATGAATGAATTTAGGCAACAGTTGATAATATACTCATAGTATCTAACAAATTTCCTGGTTCTTCTTTCAGAGCCTTATCCCAGAGACAGCAATTCTAATTCCATCTCGTCTCAATTAATCTAAGAATTGTGTATTAAGTTCTACCACACTTTTTCCTGATCTTTGGCAATAAGTAATTAGCTCAGTGTAAGCATTTAACATTTTTCTCCTGAGCATTGATAAATACCAGTGCAGCTATTCACTCCAGTCAGTAGCACCTTGACTGTCTTCCCCTACAAATAAATGGTGAGATCAGGAAATAACATAAAGCCTTTTTTTTTTTT
>VZRN01006635.1:14447-26979 GCA_013397935.1 Dasyornis broadbenti | reverse complement strand
TTTTTTTTTTTTTCCTTGGGTCTCATAGGTTCTCCTTTGCCTTATCCACGGACACTTTTTCTGGCATTTGTAGTATGCCTTGTTGTGACGTCTTTGCTTGGTTCCACATGTTTAATACATCAGTTCCTCTAACATTCAAGCAGACTTTATAGAGATCTATTCAGAGACTGATATATGTGCACTATTAATTGTATATATTATATATAGTATATGAAGCGAGAGAGAGAAAGAGAGAATCTGATTACTCTAGGGCATCGGCTGCTTTCAACCAATAATAATTTAACATCTCTATTAACTACCTTTTGATGTTCTCTGTAGAGGGTACATACTGTTTTATATACAGGATGCATAATAAATTCCTATGAGATTATGCTGCAATTGAGTAGAAAGTCTATAATGCATAAGTGATGGAGCTGAAAAGCAGCTAGGAAGGATTTTCCTTTCAAAATAAGGTCACATATTTACATCTCATAGAGCAATATGATGGGTGCTGAAGAGCAAGAGGCACCGAGTTGCATTTTCTGGTGTGCTAAGCCTTTCTGTGTATTCACTGATGCTGGAAAATGAGGTGATACATGACAAGAGGAGGATGAAGAAGAAAAACCCACAGCCTTCCGAACCTCCTGCAAGGATTTGGTGTCGCTTTCTTCAGAGTACAGTAAACCAAGGATAAAATTAATCTCAGCTATCATTAGCTAAATGAAGCTTCTCTTCTCCAGTAGGCTAGCACTTTCAGTCAGCTGGTTTAGGTGGCCTTGCTGAACCCTTTGAGGTGCTCTCCTGTGCTGGAAGTGATGCCAGAGGGAGCCAAGGGGATTAGCACAGGCTGGATGCCTGCCTCTTGTAAGCTATAGTTTGGCAGTGGGCTATCCAGCTCACTGCCTGGAAGAAAGATACTCAAATCCTAGCTCTAGCTCTGATCCTCTGAGATGTCTGAATATATATTTTAAGTTATTGTGGGAAAGAGACTCTATACAAAGCAGTGTGTCTGCCCCAGAAAAAAAGGGATCTATATTCTCTACACTTGTGCGGCATTATCTTGAATATTATGTGCACTTTTGGTCACTGCAATATAAGAAAGATATTAAACTATTAGAAAGCTTTCAAAGGAGGGAAAGAAGATGGTGAAGGGCCTTGAGGAGAAACCATGTGAGAAGTGGCTAACATCACTCGATCTGTTCAGCATGGAGAAGAGGAGACTGAGGGGAGACCTCACTGCAGTTACAGCTTCCTCATGAGGGGGGATGAGGAGGCACAGGCACTGATCTCTGCTCTATAGTTACAGTGGTAGGACCTGAGGGAATGACCTAAAGTTGTGTCAGGGGAGGTTTAGGTGGGGTGTCAGGAGAAAGTTCTTCCCCCAGAGGGTGGCTGGGCACTGAACATGCTCCTCAGGGCAGTGGACACAGCACCAGCCCGGCAGAGTTCAAGGAGTGTTTGGACAATACTCAGGCACAGGGTGTGACTCTTGGGGTGTCCTGTGCAGGGCCAGGAGTTGGACTTGGTGGTCCTTGTGGGGCCCTTCCAACTCAGCTTATTCTGTGATTCTGTGACATGACAGAGCAGGAACTTGAGACTAATTTTATCAGCTCCAGAAAGATGATGCACTGAATCATGTGTGGGGAGCTGTCACTTACTATTGCAGATCCCATCCTGGGGCAGCCTGAAGTTCTGCTGAAGTGATTTAGACAATCAGTAAGTTGTGATTTAGAAAAATCAGTGTTTTCCATTCCGGAGAAATAGACTAAAAGAAATTCTAGCTATTTCAGCTGGCTAATTTTGCCCTGAAGGTCTTCGCTTGCCTTCTATCAGTTTGAGAACAATATTGCTTAACAATTTGCTTTGCTTAAATTTGGAAATGTCATCATAAAGTATTTGTTTTCAATGAATAGCTTCATATTAGAAAACATCTTCTGATATTCTCAGCTATAAACATAAATTAAAAAAAAACCAAAAAAAAAAACCAAAAAAACTAAACTCATTTAACTTTATTAATAGAGTCCTGAAAGTTGTCACTTAAAAGTAAGGCTCAAAGAATGGTCAATTTTAAAACATTGTTTTCTGAAAATATCAGTTTGTCATGAATAGAGCCATCCATAAGAAAGGATGAATTCCAAACATAAAAGCATCAGCTTTAAAGCCCAGATTGGGAAAAATGGTAATGACTAAAACATTAAATGCTGATTTTTAAGTAAAAAACCCCAAACAGACAAACAAAAGACAAAACAAAACAAAAATCTGAAGTTGGGGGAGATGGTTTAAGCAGTTTAATATTTTGTATGTAAGTTAATGCGTTAGAATGTATCTTATAAAGTAAATGAAGTTACATTCAGTCAATTTTTGGAGGAACAATTTTTTAAAAATTATGTTTTTCTTGTCTGGGATAAGACTGCCTTTTCATGTATTCATAGCTGTGACTGGTTAAATAATAAGTAAATTCTGGCTTGGTTTCACCTAGAATCACGGTCTCATCCTATATGCCACAGCATTTATACATATTATTTGTGTGCTTACCAAAGAAACCATGTTTGAGTTTGTGCTTGTTAGTGTTCACAATTAGGCATACAAAACCAGCATAGATACAATCAGGTGTGTTTGGGAGAGGGAAAGAGCAATATTTTAAAGACCACACTTTTTCGCGTTCATATTCCATTCTTTGCTGATTCTCTTATGAGTTGTATATAAATTCTGTAGATTTTGGACTCAGATAATCTTTTTTCCCTTGTCTTTACTCTAAAACTCCTGACTTTGAGTCAGTTGTATTCCTGCTTCTCATGCTTTCACTTTTTTGTCTTTCAAAGGAATGAATATCAGAGTTATTTGCAAAAGAAGTTTGATAAAAGCTAGAAGACTTAAGTGCATGTGTGTTGCTAAAATTCATCTTGGGGGTTCTTATAGCTGTCACATATTCATTTATATGAGTTGCTGGATAGTAATTATGAGCTCATGCTTCACATCATGAGTGTGATTGTTATGATTATTTGGAGAAAAAGAAGAACATGAACAATTCCCTGAAGTGGCTGCCTGAGCAGGTGTGGTCTTGCTTTTTCACTGCCTGTTTTTTTCCTTTTCTTCTTCTTCTGGTTCAGTTCCTCCATCTTCTACACCTCAGAACATCTTTTATTTTTGAGGAAGAAAATATGCCTCTTTTTAATGGCTGCAGCTTGCTGTTTTCAATGACTCTTTTTCTCTTTCTTTTTGGTACTTGCAGCTAAATCTCACTTCAGCTTCTCTTACACCTGACCTGTAAAACTGTGTCATTCTTCTTCTAGTATACGGGTGCTGCCTACTCTTTACCCCTTTCTGCTGTGATGTTACAACTCTTCTATCCCTGGTGTCTTTTCAGGTCTTAGGTTACACCACCAGTGCTCTTGCTCTCTGCCTCAGGACTATTTTGGCAGTATCAGCTTCAGCTGATGGTCTCTCTTCTGCTGCTGCTGTTTTCTTTTTTATGCCAGATTGGGAAGTGAATCTCACCTGAGCAAAGAGGGTTTTTCCTGTACTCCTGGGGATACTGCTTAGTAACTGACATTTTCCCTCCTAAGGTTTATCACTGTGATTGCTTGTGGTGGTGTTTCTTCAGCATGAGAAAACACACCCTAGCAAGTGACATTTGCCTTTAACCTTTTATGACTCCTCTGCCTATTGCACAGTATTGAGGATAAAGACAGCTCATAGTTTTCGTGCTGCCTCAGTGTTATACTTAGATGATTACAGTGGCTGACCATTCCTCCATTTGGAGAGATCCAAAGGACTGTTGCTTTGAAAGAGCTCGGAGCAACCAGGAATCATTTTAGTCTTTGGAACTGGGTGGGATGAGAACCTGTTGTGCTGAGCTGGAATATTGGACTGATTTATCCAGAAGGGAGGTCCCATTTTCTCAAGCGAAGTATTCTTCAAAACTACAAATTAATATGAGGAATCAGGAACTGTTTACTAAAAGGTTTATGTAAAATGACTGGGAATTGGCTTTGAGGCCTGAGGATATCCCCTCTAATCATGTGTGAAATCTAGAGAGTGGGCTCATGGCTTATGTTTTGATTTAAATGACAGCTTTCATGTTAAGGTAGCTCAGTTCTTCTCAGCCTGTGATCCATGAAGTGTTAGAGATCAAGACATAATCCAGGGAATGATTGCAGGAAATCTTCGTGGCTTCTGATTTACTTTGCCTATTTAGAAGGTCAAATCTCCAAGTCAGATATCTTCATTCCTTATCTGCATGACAACTTGCTTGAAGGATATGGAACTTTCTACTAAGACAAGTCAGATTCATCTACCTTGCTAAATTTATGTCTGAGAGATCCCTGATAGAGCTGGGACCAAAGTGGTCAGTCTATAAAGCACACTGTGATTAGCTTGGCTGACACACTGGATGGATATGTGTAGACAGTTTCCATTTTGGCATTTACTTACTCTGAGCTAATCTCTCCAGAACATCTGAAACACTGCTCAAATACCAGGAGTGAAGTAATAGATGGTGATTGATAGTTTTCACTTTGCTTGCATGGTGCATCCAGCTCCCCTCATTCACTGCCCATTTAGCTAAGCTGGCTTTCACATTTTAGCAATTCAGCGGAGACGAAGGTTGAGCTCACACCATTACCAGGCCTGCAACAAAAAATATCTTTGTTCTGAATTGTCAGAGGTTCTCTTCTATCTCCTGTTGCTTCCTCATGATATCAGAGATGAGTTCAAATCTGTCAGCCTTGTTTTATTTTGAAAATAAGATGCCTAAAGAAATTAAGAAAAGCCATGTAAAAAGGTGTGAGAAAAGCTACAGCAAATTTGTACAGCGGCCGTAAGGGGAACTGTTTAGACACTTGCACTGCCTCAGTATAGGTATTCATGATCGCTTGGAAATACAAGGGAGAAAGGGAAACGCTTTCGTTCTTCCAATTAGGATATTCCAGACATTACCAGTGTCTCAGGCTAGCAGAGTAAGAGGCAGAACTACAAATGTTTATGTGTGGCACAGAAGCCTGAGGAAAAAGTGAAAAAAACCCAACACACCAAAAAGCCCACCACACTGATCATGGGAAAATATGTAATTATTCTGATGGTGCTAGTTATTACTGCCATGCCGTCTTCTGGAATAGCTGAGAATACCATATTAGCAGTGTTAAGGTAAGCCCTTCCGACAAGTGCTTTTGCAGAAATATCTGAATAAACAAATAGTATATTAGTTGAAACTGCTTTATTCAGTCTTACTATGCATCTCAAATGCACATATCTTGACAGGGCTAAACAAAAGCACAAAAATCACATTTTTTTTTTTTTTTTTTTTTTTTTTTTTTGAGGCTGGCATTACAACCCTTTGTATCTATGCCAGCCCAGTGGCTAACAGATCACATTAAAAAAACTCCTCATTCCTTCCTAAAGGCTGTTTTTTTCAACCACATCCATGCTTAGCATGTCAGACAGGGCATCTTGTAGTGCAGTAATGAGAAAATGATGGAAATCTTCCTCCTAATATAGCCATGGATATGAGTAGAATATAAGTTATAAAGCAAACCATTCAAAGAAGCAGTAAGCAAAACAAGAAACGCAACAGATAAACGGTGTCTTCTGCAGAAAGCCTGGTTTAAATCAAAACAGTGCTGCCACAGTTTCAGTAATCTTTCCCTCAAACACTTGACTCTATACACAGAGGTCAGATAATGGTTTTCTGGATATGAGTCTGGAGCATAGGATCATAGAATCCCAGAATGTTTTGGGTTGGAAAGCATCTGGAAGTTCATCCAGTTCCATCCCCCCTGCCCTGGGCAGGGACACCTTCCACTATCCCAGGTGGCTCAGAGCCCCATCCAACCTGGTCTTACACACTACCAGGGATGGGGCACCCACAGCTTCTCTGGGCACCCTGTGCTGGTGCCTCACCACCCTCACAATAAAGAATTCCTTCCTAATATCTAATCTAAACATCTCCCCCACAGAAGAGTAGTTTGTTTTCCTTACAGAACTACCAATTTCACTTCCTCTTGCATCCTCTTGTTTGCAAAGAAATGGGGAGAACTTCATACAAATAATTTTTACATTGTTTATTGTTTTTTTTTTTTGGTCATAGCCCCTGGTACAACTGAGCTCAGGATTTGGCAGGGATCTCTTTTGTATGTCTACAAAAGGCGCAGTGATTCAGAGAATCCAACTGAAACACTGTTTGAAAGTGTCTACTTCCCCTAAGTGATTGGCATTTTTTGCTACCAAACACAAGAAGCAAATTTACTTCCGCCCACCCCCCCACACCCCCCCCAAGGGAGCTCCTTTCCATTTAAAATATTATCTGGATTAACAACTCCCCTCTGCCACACACACAGGCACCTGCCCCCATGCCTTTATGACAGCTTTGCTCCCAGGTTTCACCTTTAAATGCTTACTTGCAGCAAAGCTTCTGAATGACCCGTGAACCATATAGAAAGTCTCTGAAGCCCTGGGGCAAAAGGGTTAACTACAGATGACAAAGTGCAACCGCCACTGCTATAACTAACCCTTCATGCCATTTTTTCTAATAGGCTTTTGCACTTTCAAATTGCTCCAGTCTCAACCTGAAAGAAAAAGCTACTGATCCTGGGGCAAGAGCAAGTCAAAAATAAATGACAACTTGATTTAGCTGGGATGACCTGTCACAAACAGACTGGTGATTTGTTGCTTTCTGCAGTTGTTTAGTATACTGTAGCCCAGCCAGGTACAGTCATTTGTATGGGAATGGCTGGCAGCATTTGCTTCCGTTTCTGATGAGGCTCTTCAGAAAGGTTTCTGAGTTTGCAACCTGTATTTATAGCATCCACTGCACTGCTGCGAGTGCTGGCTTTTCCACCTGGTGAGAGCTCTGTGTAACAGGTTTTGAGGCATGAAACCCTCTGTGGTTTTCCTTCATGCTGAGCAGAGCAGTGCACCGTTTCTTAGTAGCGCCTGTCAGTTACAGGGTTCGTTTGTGCCCCATGTGCATCAGCTTCATTAGATGTCATTAAAAAGACACAGCCTGCTACCACACCCGTGTCCTGCCACCTGTCTGTCACTCATCACTTCACCCTAATGTGGTGTTGGCTCTCCATTTCTTAAACAGTTCTCAATGGAGGCAAAAAAAAAAAAAAAAAAAGGGGGGGTCCTAGTAATTTCAGTAAATGTCTAAGCACTCAGGTTTTGCATTTAAAATATTTGTCATCTCACGGCATAACATCTTTCATCATTTCAAAATTTATTAGCTAGTCATCCTGTTTTCCTATCATCATTCACCATCTCAAAATTTATTATCTAGCCATCCTATTTACCTATTCATTAGTCTCAATGCTTTCCAGTTACACTGTTCTCCACATTCACAACAGGTCCATTCTTAAGAGGCAATTGTTTCAGAAGAATCAAAGAAAAACTTTGAGTTTCGAGGTGGGAAACTGAGCTTTTAGTTGCAACTGAAATGAACTGGGCTACATTATTAAGGAACACAAACAACATTTAGCTTTTTGACTGACCTTTATAAATTTCATTAATCTTTATTATGAAGGATGATTTTGATATGAATCTCTGATGTTTTTCTGTGTTTACATCTAAGTGGAAGACATAAGTGAGAACGTTACATGCTCTTTAATGTGGAATCACTCACATTTAGAAAAGACCTAGCAGTTCATGGGCACTCCTCAAGGTTGATTCATCACCTGTGGTAAACAGGTTTTTAAATTAAAGGCCTTGGCTGTCTAAAGGTAACCATGATGAAACCATGTTTGCATCATTAACTATAGGTCTCCCATGTGCAATTTCTTTACTTTGTTGTTAAGTGCAAAAATGCCCCAAGCCCAGCTTCCTTCCTTTGATCATTTTCCACAGACATTCACAAATATGTGGAAGAAGTGTAATAGCAAACAGGGCTAAAAGCAAGGGCTTATAGTATATTTAAATGTTATATAATTTTCTTAAATTGCAACATCTGCATCGGGGACAGGCTTTAACATCCCTTTACTATAATTCCTGGCACACTGCACCCTTAACCTCTGATTATAGTTTCTATTCATTACTATGCTACAAATAATAATTTGTAATAAAAGTAAACAATATATTTATAGGCAGGAGACAAATATAACCAACAGCAGAATTGCGCAATGCCAAAATGGCATTAGGAACCAATCATCTGAAAAATAAATCTGTTTGAAGAGATCATATTATGATGCTGTGACTTTACTGATTAGAAATTCTATAGGCCAGAAACATAATTTTGTTCAAGCTACCAATAATAATTAGTGATATAGAAGTCTAATTATTTGTTGCTCTTTCCTTCAGAAATTCCATTTCAATCATTCAGAAAGTCTTTGTTTATTTATTGCTAACTAGCGTAAAAACCCCAATTTATACCATGAAATTAAAAAGTGGTTTTGGTAGGAGCTGCCTTCATGCTGCAACTCATATCAAGGAGGGGAAAAGAAAGAAGGAACATAGTGCTGCTGTTTGTTAATTAATAATAAGGCAACCAAGCATTGCAGAACACTAACCCACTCCACTACAGCTGAGATGTAAGTCTCCCTGGTTTTTTTTTTGAGTTTTTTTTTTTCCCCCTACTATCTATATTTCAGTCATTTCTAAAAGCCCATGACTGGTTTCAGGGTGGCATTGTTCAGGTACAGAATTGATGCATGTCCTTGAAGAATGCCAGTCTGAATATAATCAACCTGAGAACTGAGCCAGTGAAGCAGCTTGTCCATTAACAAACAACAATAAAAGTAAGGAAATAAATCTCTCTCCTTTCTTTTAGTCTGTTATACAAGTCAGTGGATCCCATGCTTTCCACCTATGTAAAAATCTGAATTTTTTTTTTTGACTCACCTAATTCCTCTGTTTCTCAAATGCTACCATTTGTGCTGAACTTAACACTTTTTAAAGGAATCTCCAACTTTATTATTGATTTAGTCTTTTGTGCTAAGCCCCTTACTCTTAGTAATATTCAGTTTTTCAATATTAGAAAATACTAAAACTATCTGAAGACAACAATATAGGTGGTAGATTAGCAGAACTACAGGCAGTATGTGACCTGCTTGGTTTTAGTCATAATAATGTAAAATAAGGTGTCTGATTTTCATGATGGGGAAACTTCTCAGAATTAAGAAATGGGTTAGAAAATGTCTATGGGCTATCATCAGAAATCATGCTTAAAGACAAACCATATTTTGCCTCCTGTTCAGTAAGATAATCTTGTACTAGTAACTTTTATATACCTTTTAAGATTGTTAGACATTTTCATTAAGACAGCTTAGAATTAGTTAAAAAAAAAAGAAAAAGAAACACATTCTTTTCTTCATTTTAATTAATTTTTTTTTTTTTAAATTTTTGGTTTTGAAATGGTGCTTCTTTGACACTGAACCTCTGTTCTCATTATGGTTCACATAGCGGATGTCCTGAAAACTTCCTTGAAATGTAATCATCAAGTATACATAAACAAGGTAAGATTTTTTTTTTTTCTTCCGTAGCAAGTTGGCCTCTTCTCAGTAATATTCAAGGGAAAGCTCAATTTTTGAATCTGATCAGTTTTCTTTGTCATTAATTATCCATTTGATCAATCACTTCACGAAAGTCATGCAGCTGTTGCATATGCATTTTATATTTCTTTATTGTGTTACACTGTTCTTTAACTCTCAGGATTTTGTTTAAGATATTAAGAAGGTTTTTTGCTTGTTTGGTTGATTAAGTTTCTCTCCATGTTTGAAAATCCCATGCCTCTTTGCCTGGTTCCTTGAATTTTCTGACTATTTTTGGAAATTATTGTTGGTTTGATCTGACCCTTTGCAAACTTCTGAATGTTTTCAAGGTCCTGAAACAACCTTTTTTTTTTTTTTCTTCAGGGAAAAAAAAAAAAAAAGCCTCAAAAAAAGAAACAAAATTCTCTTATGAAAAATTGAAATCATTCCTCTACACTTCTAATACAAAGTTTCAGCTACATGTGGACTTTTTTCTAAATTTCAGTTTTGCTGGAAATCAGTTGCTATTGAAACAGTAAGGATCTCTTTATTTATTTATCAGGTTCTATTCTGAGGGGGGTTTTTTTGCCCTTAAACGTTTGCACATACCTATATCTCACACTTCTGTAAAAAGAATATTTCCTAAAAAAACCCCAAAAGTAAACAAAAAGCCCCATCTGTATGCTTTGGTTTCTTCTCTACCTTGTTTTAGGTGGCCAAATAAAAAGGATAGTTGCCATTGTTTCCTGTTCTGATCAAACTAGAAAAAATTACCCACTGGGTGCAGGTCTTTCAAATTTCAAGTGTGTTAAGTGAGTTTGTGGAGCACCTTTTCCTCTTCCATTGAACCCAGAAAAAACCTAACCTGATGAAGTTTATAATTTAGAACCTCCTAATTTGACACCTATTTTAAATATCTCTAAATAGGCATCATAATTCTTTGTCAGTTGTGTGACTGGCTTAAACTCACTATTTTAATAAACTGGACAGAGCTCAAGACAGATTTTTTCCAAGCCAGCATTGCACTGACTAATTTATTTCGGAGGCTGTGTTGGGATTGGTCAAATACTTGAGATACACCTATTCAGTTTTCTTCTTTTTGGTTCTGGCTACCAAACATACTAAAGTTGTCTATTTGCTAAAGAGCTTTGCACATTCTCCTGTGGTTTACTTTTCACCTAGTACCTACAAATCTAGATATAATTTTTGGACATACTTCTAATATTTTATGGACTACAGAAAAAAAAAAAAAAAACTGTTTGGCAACTCACTTAGCTTCATAACATATAATTGAAAGTACAGATGCTGAATATCCCAGTGCCAAATATCATTTGACTTAACCAGACAAGCAATCTGGCAGAAAATGAAATGACACATGACCAGAGTTGTGATTTATAAACCTCATGTTCCACCACTATTGTTGTAATTTTTTTAGACAGTATGGGAACTGAGTTTTGGATGGGGTGTTTGGTTGGTTGGTTGGTTTTGTTCTGTCCTGTGTATGTTTTTTGTGTATTTATCTACCTTTCCATAGGTAGACATCAACTGACTACTATGGCTACAGAAAAATTTGAAACTCTTAGATAAACAAAACATTTATTACCTTTGCTTAGAAAAAACAATTTAAAACAAAAAATAAAAATCGATCCACTGACCACAGATGTTTTTAATCTACCTATAAAATACTCTAACAACAAGAAAAGAAATATTCTTGAATAGTATAACAATAACAGAAGAAACTATTTTGAAAAATGGACTAATTTCAAAGTGAGACATAATAAATGTATAGATTGTACTATAAAGTGTAATTACATTTAGTATCAGTGAACAGGATTTGTCAGCTCAGGTATCCTCTCTTACATCTGTATTCTCCTGTTATTCACTCAATACTTTAAACAAAGCTCTTTTTATCAGAGATCATAAGCAGGAAATTGAAGAAAGTCCACCTATTTGGACCATCTGAATATATCACAAGTTCTGGCTATATATCATGATTTTTGAATGCCTGCTTCTCTACTATCTTGAGCCACCTGTCACACATTTTTGCAAATCAAACTTCACGGTAGGTATTAACTACTTGCATTTGATATGCTACCATTTCACTGCTGCATTTTCCAGGCAGAACTCAGTATTGAATCAGATCCAAAAATGTTGTAGATTACGGGATTCCTGGCAACTAGCAACTGTAGTAAGTTATGAGCAGAATTTTGTATATGGATCAGTTTTGGTAGGGTTCTGTTCCAGCTTGTTTATAATAAGATTCTACCTATTAAATGTAGTAACTAAAAATTTATTAAGGAAACTTAGTGATGTCCTTACAAGAAAGTGCTTGTATCACAAAACATCTAAGGAAATGATGCAAGAAACGTAAGAGATAAGGAAATAACGAAATACGATCAACTATAGATATTGACTCATTTTGATCAACAAAATGTAGAATCAAAATATATTAAAACTAGGAATGTATATCTTACTCATTGCGCATGTAGAGACTCCTCAACCAACATGATTTGTCAGAAAAAAATGAAAGTCAGGACAGATGTAAAAATGTTTCATTCTTTCATTATTTCGTTCTTTTGTTCTTTCATTTTTTCATTTGTTCTTTCATTCTTTTCTTTCCCTCTTGAAATATAGGGAGGCAGATTGCAGTCTTTGAACTTCAGGGTTTTAAACTCAGTTATTTTTATCATTCTGCCTCCATCATCTTACTTTGCACCTTCACGGAGATGCAAAAATGACTCTGCTATCTCTGGACATTACAAGGTCAACCTGCCTTTTACTTCAGTGGACTCCTTAAAGTGCTATTGTCAACTCACAGGGCTGAGTCAGATGAGCTGAGTGCAGGTGGTGGCTCAACAGGAGAGAATAACTGCCTTTCCCCATTCCCCTCCCACCCTTCAGTCTACTATAAACCCAAGGAACCGCAGGAGCAAGCCATGGATCAGTAAATTGGCAGAGCTCAGAGATCAGTCAGTCAGTCAATCTTAACAGCAATTCATTCTTAGATTTCTGGATGCTGTGCAAAAGGATGCTTAGAAAAATCTAGGATAGGGTAGTTATTAAAGGAGATTAAAGGGTATTATCGAGTGCTTCAG
>VZRN01006635.1:972-14377 GCA_013397935.1 Dasyornis broadbenti | reverse complement strand
AAAAAGACAGAGAGAGGAAAAAAGAGGGAGAGTGAGCGAGAGGGAGAGTAGGCTAATTTTTCCAGTCAGTGAAGTTTCAAGGATGAGAAGTCTAGTTTTGCTTTGTTATTGGCTTCAATATTAATTATACATTATTTTTTCCACTTAACCAAAAGAATCAGCTCCTTCAATCCAAATTCCCTAGCTAATTTCTTTAAGGTAATAACGCATACATAAGACACAGCCTCGATGTTTTTGCCAATTAGAGGTGCACCAATGTAGCACATTTGCTGCAAATTCAGCCTTCTCTGGAAAGAGAGTGACTTATGACACACAGATAGCCCAGGTATGAATCATGTCTTCCTAAATGGAAAAGATAATTCAGCATTGGCTTCAGTCATGCAAAGTGATCCTACAGGGAAATGTCTTTCTGTCTCTTCATCTGCAGACAGAATTGGGTGAATATTATTGTGCTACACAGAACACCAGAATACAAAACCTGATGGTCACATGTCACTTAAAAACCAATTTATCTCTAAAATGACCTATTATTTTGCACATTCACCCTCCTTACAGCAGCTGACTGCCCTCATATGAGATATTTAAAGCCAAAAGGCATTCTTATAAAGTCAGTACTGAGCGTACATCCCCAAAAAAGCAAAATAAATTAAAAACTTTTCAAACTCAGAAGGAATTGAACAATATTTATTTATTTGTTTGTTTGTTTGTTTGTTTATTTAAACTTAGGTCTATATTATATTTCCTTGTTTTTTACTACTTTTACCTTGAGCAAGAATCCAAATGGCAAGATCAAATTTCTATTCAACTGGAACCTGGAAGTGTTTTGTTCCTCTAGAAAAAATACATTTTCCCAGCAAAATCCAGTCCTGAAGGAAGAACTTTTTGGTTCTTCATCCTGGTTCTGTCTTCAGAAGTTGTTTCAGTTTCCAAATAGGTGATGGAACGTGACCAGCTTTCAAGATTCTTGGATTTCTGGACTGTGCCCTAGGATCCCACTTCATCTAAAATTGAAGGTATTCACACAGACGTTCTCAGCAGTGCAGCACCCCCTCATTTTTCATATGCCATGTCAAGGAATGGCATGCAGCAGATTAACATTTCTTGGCCATGCTGAAACCTGGTAGCCATTGCTCTTTCTCCCCCTTGCATTCAGACCACATTCAAGATTCAATTAAAATCTTCTCAGCATGTGCCGTTATCTTTCACTTATCAATGCTCCATTATACTGTGTTGTGCTTTACGCTTCCCAAAGCCGTGCCACATGGAACCCGACACAGCCAGAGCTTGTAAACGCCTGTTACGTCCTTAGATTCCAGACCTGCAAGGTCACTTCATCAAACCAAAGCTCATTAGAAAGAAGGAAGGAAGGTGATCTACCATTCTGACCTCGGACATTGTAGCTGAAAAAGCCCTTTGCCATTTATATTTCAACTTTCAATGAGTATATGACTCAGTACTGGAAGGATTTGTAGCTGACACTCAATAGAAGCTGCTCTCGAATTTTGACAAATCCCATCTTGAGCCGAGAAGAGAAACAGATATTGATCCTAAGTGTACCTAATTCATCTCTGCACTTGTAATCCCAAAAGAAAATGGCTTCTATGACCAGAGGGCGTTCAATATTTTTTCCATCTTGTAAAATAAACAGCAGTTATTTTGGTGTGTCTTCATGCATCGGGAGCAACATAGTAAGTAAACAAAGCACTGATTTTTTTTCCTTTCCCCTTTCTTGAGCAGAGTTACAAGAACTGCTGAGCCTTTTGATTAGACTAATTAAATTGCATCAAATAATTTAGACTGATGAAAGTGTAGAGGCCACAGCAGCAAAACTGAGATCTGTGGCTTTGAAAGGAAGCTCTATGCCTTTATCAGAGAAATGTATTTCGGCAGGGATCATATAATAAATCGCGAGGAAATTCATTTCACCCTGGTGATCTAGCCTCAGTAGCAGTGTGGTGGCACTAGCACTCAGGGAGTTCTGAGTGATGATAGATAGAGAGATAAAAGGCTGCATTCTCTTGTCAATTACATTTGTGCAAATTTGGAGAAATTCAATTGATTTTACTGATGCTGTTAAAGATAGAGCCCGAGGTCAGGACCTAGCCTACAATTCTCCTTATTCCTTTTTTTTCAGTATGTCATATCAGAAAAACTGACTACCCAAATGTAAAACGTTTAGGTCTGTCCTGAGAGTCACTCATGACAAGAACTGGTTGGGAAACCACCAAGAATTCGAGATGATGAATATTTTCAGTTCCTAAAGTGCAATCACCTAGAAGGACTAATGCTGCAGGTATACAGTGTCTGAAGCTCTCCTGTGACGTGGGAGAAACAGTCTGTTGTTGGAAACAAGCAGTCCAGGTATTTGAACCTCAGGCTCCCATCATTGTTGAAATACTGGATTTTGTGGGGCAGCTGTGACTCTTTCCTGACATAGCTAAGATTCACTAAATACGCTGAGTTTCTGAGAAAAGTTTTTGTTTCAATGAATTGGTCTTCTCTGACAACAACATCAACAAATGTTGAAAAAATTCCTATCAGCTCCAATAATCATAAAAAGGAGCATCTGACTGCAAAAAAATGGTGAGCAGGGAGCAGTATTTATAGACAGGTGAGATGCATTAAGTGCAACTCAGCAGGGACTTGATATTTTTAAGCAAGAGACACTTCAGTCCTTTAAGGGCATTGCTATCTTTGAAACAGGGGTGACATGATGCAACTTTGTGTAGATGGGTGGTTGTCAGTAATCAATGTCACACATATGAGCACAGAGAAATTTCCTGTGTCACATCTGATTTAAGTTTGTTATTTTTTTCTATTTTCACAGAATCACGGAATTTAAGTTGGAAAAGGCCTCCAAGATCATTGTGTCCAACATTTGATTACTTCTTATATCTGTGAAGGGGTGATGAGCAAGCAGTTCCTTCAAAGGAGGTAGTTGGAAAGTGCTTCTCTTAATTATTGTCTTAATTGTCAAATAATTCACCTAATTATTGTTGGGGGTTTTTTTCCCTGTAATTTCTTAATTTAGTACTGCTATGTGTTTGATAATGTATAAATATATAAAAACCATATCATGACGATGTTTAGTACTTTTTTTCTGTACTGAAATCTCAATCTGCTGGTGAAACTAAAAAAGCCCTAATTCAAACAAGCGCTATGAACGTGAATGTCCACCTAGACTTTCCAAAATGTCTGATAATGTTGAAATCAGTGGGGTCTTCCCTCTGCAAGACAGAGGTACATCTCAGCAAGATCGCAATCATGGCCCAACTAAGCTGCTCTCAAAGAGCAGTGAGACAGTCAAAGTGGAGAGATGGCAAGTAGGAAGTAAGATTTCTTCTCTACTAAATCATCCAGAAGTTTTCTCTTGAACTAACTGTAGGGATCTGGAATGTGGGACTCAATGAGATTGCTGGATCATGCTAAAAGTTAGTGTGGTTGTCCAACTCTGCCTCCCCTATCAAGTTTCAGCTAAGAGGAAAAGAAGGGAAAGTCCTGGATGCCTATATATAGGCAAGCAAGGAGTGGTATTCAAGCACAAGTCCATCTTTCAGAAATATCAAATGTCTTTCGAATTTTCAGGTGCAAGGGCACCAAAGGCAGATTATCAGCTAAATTACATCAGAATGGGAAAAGTTCATTTTGTGAATTCAGCAGTGTTTCAGTTCAAAGACGAAGGATTTAGTTTCATAGAATCATGGAAGCATAAAATCATAACAGGTTTTAGGTTGGAATGGACCTTAAAGGTCATCTAGTTCCACTCTCGCTCCATGGGAAGGTACAACTTCCACTAGACCAGTCTGGTCAAAGCCCCTGTCTTGGTTTGGAAGACAGGTTTCTGCTAAGGAAGGTGGAAACCTGCCTTAGAGGATATGACCCCCCTCCCTCCAAACTGCTATAAGGTCGAAATCAAAGGCTCTCAGGCAGAGATATGGGAAAAGGAATAACAGTTCTTTACTCGTATCTATAAGGAGGAAAACAAGCAACAATAACAGTAGCAAAAACAAATAAACAAACCAGAAACCCGGTGCCAGCTTTCTCTGGGCTGCCAGACACCGCCCCTCCCCTTTGGTACAGTTATGGTCACGGCCGGCAGGGGGCGCTGTGGCGCGAGCTCAGCTCCTCGGTGATGGCGGCTGAGGAGCTGAGGGCGAGGCGGCTGCATGGCGAGCGGAGCTGCAGCAGGGAATCCCAGGGCAGCAAACTGGGCGGCAGGGCTTGTCCACTCGAGCCGGCGAACAAAAGGGTAGCAGAGACTCCAGCAAGGAAGAAAAACCAGGCAGTGCTGAGCTCCCGCGGCAGCAGGGAAGGGAAAGAAGAAACAGCAGCCATCTCCTCCACCAAGTCCCGGGAACAAGTATGTCTCTGCCCACAGCCAGCCACCTTTTTCTTCTCTTGCCACACCTGGCTATGTTTTCAGTCTCTTAAGTGAGTCTTTGTCCCTTAGGTACCCAGTCGTTATCTCTTAAGTACCCAGTCATTAAGGCTCGTTAAGGTATCTCTAGCCACAAGATGGAAAAACTCCCAACCTCCAACAGCCACGTCTAAGCTGGCCTTAGATACTTCCAGGAATGGAGCACCCACACCTTCTCTCTGGGTAACCTCTGCCAATTCCTCACCATGCTCAGAGAATAATTTCTTTATAATATCCAATCTAAACCTACTCTCTTTCAGTCCAAATCCATTCCCTCTTGTCCTGTCACTCTTATCCTGGTAAACTGGATGTTTAAGGGAGAAAAATAATAAAAGCAACACTGGATTTTCTTTTAAAGAAAGTTCACATAAAAATTTTTGTGCTTCATTTATCTTACTTTCAATTATTTTTATTCTTCATTGTTTAGGGCAAGATTGGTGATGATGATGCACGAGTAAGTAAAAAATATGACTTGAATTTCTGTGGGTTCTCACCAGTAGCTCTCATAAACACCCAGTTACTTCCTACCCAGAATAACACACAACTCTGCTGAAGTTATCAAAGCTCTGCTGCAGAACAGCTTATAAATGATCTGGAATTAATACTGGACAATAAAGAAGGGAAACTACTCAACCATGTTTGCAGACAGGGACAGAAGGATCCTGGTTTAGGTGAGGTTGTAAAGATGATTGTAGGGAAACAGGCATCATGAGGATGGTGTGTAATGGCCAGATCATTTAAGCATTCTGATCATGAGGTGAAACAATGTTGGATCTGTGACATAAAGAAACAGCCATAATGTCAGCTTTTATTTACTTTCTTTGCCATGACTAATACCCTCTAAAAGCAAAAGAAATGAAGACACAATTAAAGCCATCTGGAAAACTTGCAAAGCATTGAACATAAACATTAATGGCGGTGGTTTTTCACTTGCATATCTCTTTTAATCTAAGGTTCTTAAAATGGTCCACATTAATTAAGCCATATGATTTTTTATTGACATAAATAAGAAAAGGCAGATAATACTTCTTGATATTCTATGAATGTGAGAAACTTAAATCAATGACTCTAAGAGTCTCAGGTGTTTTTTAAAAGGTGGGTTGATACAGATTGTATTCACTCAGAGGTTTGCAACAAAATTCTCTTTTTTTTTTTCTAAATGTGTAGTTTGAGATTTGCTGCTCCCTAATTTCTGTGACTACTTTCTTTATCAGACAATGGATGATAGAAAGGAAAAGATGAGCTGCCTGAAATCCTGGATGATTCTTAATTTTGAGCTCAAGCAGACTCAATTTTTGCTGTCCATAGGGCGGACGAATGCAAAAAAAAAAAAAAATTAAATTAAGGACCTTTCCAGACTGTCTAACCAAACTCTTTGGAGCACACTCACAAAGGCCTAGATTCATTGTTCCCTAGCACCCGGCTGGCTATAATCATACAAAATACTTTGTGATGTTAAAAGCAGGAGCTTAATTTCTCTAGAGGTTAATTCAGCCTTCCTCTGATCTCAGTTAACTGGTGAAGGGACTTATCTCTCTTCATTGACTAGACAAGGAGCTGAAGGGAACTGTATTCCAACTAAAAAGCCCTCAGACGCTTCACAAATTAGCAGGATTAATCCAAGTCTTAACTCTATATGTGTGGCTGAATCCTTCATATATTTCCATCAGAATACCCATTTTAAGAATACATTTATTTAACTGCAAACAATTACAGTGATGGTCAAAATAAGAGTTTTCTTTGTATAAACTCAGTTTGATTGAGAAGAATTCATCTAAAAAGATGACAGTAGCCTTGAAAACCCAAGATGTTATCCTTGTTCCTCTGTTTCCAGTGGGAAATTATATCAGCTTTTGTAGAGCCAAATTTTTTCCCTTTGCTGGTAGAGACCTCCCTTTGAGACAGTTCTGGATCATCTCAGCTCTTCAGCCCATGTCAGATCCTCTGTTATTGCTATTAAGAATATTGGGGTTTGACTTTTGACTCTTTTTCCTGTACATGTAAGGACAAAATGTGCCCGGACACTATTTGTAAATATGTATAAAGTGTTTTATCCTACATAGAGACTGATTAATATAAATTATATTATTCATTGTTATATCTTCCAGATGAATGGAATAGCATCAAGGGTATTCTTCCCTGTTATAGGAACAATAATATGTTGTCAATAGACAGACACCTTAATAAGATGAAAAATCAGTTCAGTGACAGAAACAATAGATTTCATAGGAAACTATATGACAGGGAAGAGGCATCACATTGTTTGGAACACCTGTGGTTAATTATCATAGCTGAATACATTAAATTCAGTTTCCAACCTCATATATCTTCATAGACTGTTTGGCGATATTAAGCGATAAAGGCTTAATAATCAAAAGTACTGAGTTAGCAAATGTTTTCTAATTTTAATAACTTCTTGTTGTAATTACCAAGTCTTGGAATGAAATGATTTAATTAGAAAGTAATCAAGAAGTGTCTACTGTTAATTGAAGAAATTATAAAAGATCTACATTTTTAATATATTTCTTGGTAATAAAATTAAAGTCTATGATAATTATTTTATAAACCATGCTGATAAGAAAAGTTTGATACCAAAATGAGATATTGTGTATATTAATTCCCATAGCTACATTTGCCTTTGGCAGCTATAACCCAAAGAAAAGATACTTTGGACATATCCATTATTTGTCATTTCACATCATAGTGTACTTAAAGAATGTCCATTCATGCTCACTGCTCTTATGAGAATAGCAGCAATTATCATGATACCTATTTTCTCAATTAATAAAGTGAGGTTAAATGCATCAGTATAAATCATAGCTATTTATAGGTTAGAATTAAAAATTTCTATATAATATCTTTTTGATAGAAAACTGGATTTAGAATTAAGCTATTTTTTAAAAGAAATTGAGATGGTTATCTTTTCATAAATATTTTAACTTTTCAGAAATGAAATAAATGCATTTCAAATTAAAACAAGAAAGAAAGAAAGTAGTTTAAAATTTTCATCTAAACCTGAAAAAATTTGAATTTAGAAAAAGTCTGCAGAGCACTTAGTAGGATTTATAGTTCCTATTCTCCTTTTCATTATTCTCTGACAGCCAAGTACTGAGAGTAAATGCTATTTCCCAAAATCCTCCATGGTTATGCATTTCCATGCTGAACCATGCTCAGCAAGTGGGGTGCCAAAAATGCTGAATGTGTCATAGGGATAAAACCATTTTTTTCCTGACTGCTGCTATTTCTGTTAAACATTCCAAGACACTGATCATCCAATTTAAAACTTCTGTGGTGAACTGCTATTCCCTCTTGGGTGTCTGTTAAAGTTAATTTGTCAATGCACAAGAAGCACTGGATAAAGATCTTCTAACACAGGTTTGTCAGAATAGACATGGTGTATGCAGGTTTCTGAAATTGTACATGTTCTTAGGTCCATGGCTTGCATGAAAATCTTGTACTCTAATAAATAGATGCTATTAAAAAATATGTTTTCCATGAAAGGGAAAAATGACCTGTTTGCAGGAGAACTGACAGAGCTGAAACCACACACAGAAGTGCTTTCTAACCTGCAGTAGAAACTATCTAAAAAAAGAAATATATTCTAAAAATGAGAAATGAGCCCATTTTTTTTCATGAGAATGCTATTACTGGTTTACACCTTTTAGCTATTTCTCTTGTAAAACACACCTGGTTAATAACAAAAACCAGTATCACTATTCTTTTGGTTGTTGTTTTTAATCCTGAAAGACTTGTCAACAAACGATGTCATATGACTCATATAGTGAAGGGTCACTAGTGGGATCAAAAGCGGCATCTCTATGGCTGAACAAATTCAGATTATTTGTTTGACTAACAAGACTGCGTGATGTTGGAGTAATGATTGACAAACTGTCAGACACTTCATACCAAATTCACTAATGCACGTATGTTTTCATTCCTAATTTACGCTTGTTGTTAATGCAATTGTAGTTGCAAAAATTATCCTCACATGCTAAAAAAAGCTACTAAGTGCTGGAAACACCAGATCCATGTGTGTATGAGGATCCTCTTGTCAATTCAATTGGCTTCTCTGCACCCATATCTTTTCTTAAGTTGGGAAAGCCTTCAAAACCCAACCAACCAAAAATGCAGAAAAGATACTATTTCTCTAGGAGTTTTCAGATCAAAGTAAATGTAAATTATTTAACCATAAATTTTGTTTCTTTTTTGCCTGAGTCAGAAAGATCACCTTGACACAAGGCATATATTAGGGGTTAATGAATGGTTGGTGATAATGATCTCTAGGTGCTCTCTGGGCTAACAACTCCTTCGAGCTCTTCACAAACCCCAAAAGTTACCATTGGCCTTGAGCTCTACTGCTTAAATACAACTTGCAAACTTAGAAGGTTACTTTTCATTTACCTGCCATCTAAATTCATTCTTTAGAGACACACTGTCAGCAAAGGAGATATGAGTCAGTGTCTTCACGGTGAGAGGAAAAAAAAAGAAAAACCTCACGCTATGTCATGCTTTATATGTAGAAGAGAAAGAATAATTATATGTTACTTCTTTTGGTTACCTTGCAACAGGGAATTTTCTGGATTACTTCTTTGACAGAATGAGAAAGACTATTTTACAAAAAGAAGGAAAAAAACTTGTGGGAACGGAGACATTGGGGAACTTGTGCATCCTTTAGGATAACACAAAGGGAAGTATTACAAAGACTGCTCCCAACTGGGCATGGATTTATAAGTTACACAGAGCACCCTTATCTACTGAAATGCAGAACTATATGCATGAGAAATTCCCAGCTGCTGACATTTTGTGAGCTTTTAATAGTACCATTAGTCAATATATCAGTATGCAGCATATCATATTGACTAGAGCTGATGTTTATAGTGGAAAGCTATTGACTTATGGGATGAAAAAGTGGATATAATTCAGCTTCAGGCATTATTGCCCACTGGAGGTTACTTTTTCATTTACAGGGACAATAATTTGCCCTGTAAACTGAAAACTCTTGGCTCACTATATATTTTACTATGCACTTTAATAAGACTTTTTTGCCCTAAATGTGCTCTACATAGAAGCTGGAACTTCAGCAGCAGTATATCCTATGTTAACATAGCCAATACTGAAAAAAAACACACCACAACTAAAAAAAAAATATTAAAAAAAAAAAAAAAACAAACAAAAACAAACCAACAAAACTTGAATGGCTCACTGAAATGTTTTATTTTTAGAAATGACCAATTCCACATTTAGATGTAAATGCCAAGATATAAATACCTCTTACATATCTATCATATTGTATGACATCGACAGCAGTCTTGAGGTTGACAGGAGATGTGGTTCTGCAGAGAGGTTGTGCAATCCTCATCAAAGATTTTCATGGAAGCCCTAAGAGGGCTGGACTGACTCTCCTTCGAACAAGAACTTAAACAAGATGGCCGCTTGAGGTCCCTCCCAACATGACATCTTCTATGATCACTCTGAAACTTTTAATCAGGCACTTTCTGCATTCATTGGACAGACCCGGGTTGTTACAGATAATTAGATCACATCACCAAAAGTAAAAAGTCTGTTACAAGTGGGGAGAAATCATCTCTGGAGACACTATGGAGGGAACCGAGAAGATTAGCCTGGGTTAGGTAATGAATACGTGGTTCAAAATGGTGATACGGCATGGCTTGATTATACTTTGACTATGCAGTCTACTGGTTAGTTGAAGACAGCATGATTATTCCAAGATGTTTTCTTTGCATGGGGCTCACTCATCCTTGATCACAACTGATGGCTTAGAATGCTAACATAGTGCATAATTGCATAGAATAAAAAGTGCCATATGCATTGACTGATGAACTAATGGTCTGGATCCTACAGTTTTAGTAAAAGATCAGCTTGCTAACCACAAGACACACACACTTCAGCTAACAATACATCTTGATAAGCTAAAAAAATTTCAGAATTAGCTTGTCAATAGCAGAAATGAGTCAATAGCAGAACAACTGCTACCCACATCTAATCACAGTAATGGCGCAATAGACAATATTCATTATCCACCTGTCAAATCTTGGTGTGAAAAAAGGCAGTAATAGATCAAGGATAGTATAACAATAACAGTAACAATAATAGTAAAAACAAGAGCAGCAGCAAACCCAAAAAAACATCATGTCCTAAAATTAGTGTCATAAATCAATGAGTGTTTTCTTGTGTCAATTCACATTAAGATACACTGTACAAGACATAATATACCAGACTATCCTAACACAACATGACTTCCTGGTTTTATTTCATAAATTATAATTTAAGACAATTTTTTTTCACCCATTGGATAGTGACTTGCTATAACATAACACACTCAGCGATTTCCTCCAAGTTTTGTGGTGAGATATTCATTTATGTGCTAGGAGAAAAAACAGTTCTTTCCTCTTGCCTTCTTTTGGTAGCGTTCATCCCAAAAGTGGTACTGTGTAGCAGGACTAAATCATTTCAGTCATGGTTTGACAGCTTAATGCTGACTTTGTCTCATAGAGATGGAAGTCTTTTTAACTGTAACAGAAGATGGAACAGTTTTGAGTGCCTAGGTGGGGATCTGTTCCTGTTTTCCTTTAATGAAAACTATTTCTTCCGCAACCTGTTTGACCCTTGATTAGTAGTGACAGCATTATTGTCGGTGTTGTGTTAGCCACATGGGCAGTTGTAGTCAATATGGATACCTTTGTCTAGACTGGACACATTTTTTTTTGTTTGGTTTGTTTTTGCTTTTTTTACAGATTTTTTCCCCAAGATTTTTCAGTGCATTGACTGAATTTTTATTGACTGCAACAAGAACCAATGTACCATCACTGCCATATGTGTCTGTCTGAATCTGGAGCTGAAATCTACCCTTATCACTCAGTCTAGTTGCCTAAACATGTAAGTGTGTAACATCATTTGAGATGTTGTGGGGTTGGCAGATGTGACACCACCACAAGGTAGGTAAAATCCTCCTGTTCTTTTCAAATGGCAACCAAAAGGGACACCCAAGGGCATCTCAAATGACAGCAGGTAATTATGTCTAGGCAATTTTACTTTATTCTTAGCATCTAATTTATGACAATCATTAAGAATATATCTATACTGAGAAATTAAATGGGACCAGGAACATTTCTGGTCATTAGGGTCAAGCAGCAAAATATATTTGGGTCTATGCTGCAGAATTCACTAGGCTTCTAAAGAGGGTAAGTGCACCTGGAGTAGTTACTGGGAGTGGGCAGTTCTAACTCCTAAAACACTTCCTGGTTTTGGCAGTGTGTTAGTAGCTCTGAACTAAGGCTGGACCAGAGAAAGTCCTAATATCTCTCTAATCTGGTCAAGTAAAAGTCCTTGTCTGGTCAAGTAAAGCATTATTTCCTTTACCAGTCATAGCTAAAGTGCCTAAGAATCCAGTCATGAGAAAGCACTAACAGATAAACATTCCTCATTTAGATAATACAAATGGTAAAAAGTCTCATCTTCCCATCTCCCCACTCCTTGGTCCACCCCAGTACATCCAAAAAAAATTCCAGACCTTTGAGGTAGTATATTTCTGGATATTTCAAGTTCTACCAGATTTATTTTTCTCTCTTTCATTGGATGTAATTGTCATTCAGCCCTGGAATTGAGGTATTGCAATAGGTTTCTATGGGTTTAGTTTTATTCATTCCTTTTTCTGTCTCTGTTTTTCTCTTTCTATTCAGACACAGAGAATAATAGAAATGCCACTGCCAAAACCCTCACTCCACTGGAGTGAAAACCATTCATTTGCTGTCTCAATTTTAAGATTCCTGACTCCAAATGCAAGGATATTCTCCATGGACGTAATGGGACATTTTGCAATTCACTCATTTTCTTCACATGCTACTTATTTAGACACTCAGCAGTTGGCAGCTTTGATGTGAGTGGTAAAAATTATAAAGACATTACGTATCATAAAAATATAAATGAAAAAAAACATGGGCCCTGTTTTATATCAGACTAAATTGGCTAGTGTCATACTCTGGATTTTTGTTTTATAAATTATAATTGTTAGAGGAGGTGTTCCCTTGAGTGAAACACTACCTGTCTGCTTCATATATAGCATCAGCTCTTCACTTTTTCCTCCTTAAAGAAATTGCTCTACAAAACTTAGGCAAAAAGAAATAAATTTATAAATTCAAATAGTACACATATGAACAGAAAAATATATTACTCTGTTTGAGATCCTTAATATAATTTAGGTGTCTGTTAAAAAAAACGAAATAAATTATATTGTATGGAAGAAGTAGTAAAACTTACCTGAACAAGTGTGGCTATGATTGATCAGAAATATTTATATAGAAAGGGAAAAGGGGAAAAAAAAAGACATTTTTTCATGCTGCTGTTCTCTCCTATTTTCCAGCCATTCGTGGAGGGTTCCAAGAGAATCTAAACACTTACACAACTGCTCACTCAGTCCCATCCCTTTGCTGGGACAGGGGAGAACACACGAAGAGCAAGAGTGAGAAAATTCACTGTTTGAGCTGAAGATACTTTAATAAGTGAAGAAAAGACGGGAGTAAAACTCAAGCAGTGACGCAGTCAGAGCTGCCCGGTGGCTCACCGCGTCGGGTCAATGGATGTCCCCAAACTTAAATGCGCTGATCCTCACCATGTGAGGCAGGGCTCTGATGCAGGTATCAGGCTAGGTGCCGGTGGGAGCAAGGAGGGGACTCCGGTGTAGTATCCAAGGAAATTTTTTATCCTCAGTGGAACCAAGGACTCAAGACCTTGAACTGGGGTGGGGGAGAGGGGGTTACACTTGTTGCGGTGGCCCAGGTTGCTGCGCGGGACGCGGCAACCTCTGTGACTCTTGACTCCGAGATGGCCGTAGCCCAGCCCGCCCCTCGCGAGGGGTCTGCTCCACCGGACTTTAGTTTTGGACTAATGATGAAGTTGCGTGGGCAGACCCCGACCAGGACAGTGATAGCGAGGGCGGTGCCGAAGGGCCGGCCACTCCCACGGGCCGCC
>VZRN01006634.1:868812-900758 GCA_013397935.1 Dasyornis broadbenti | reverse complement strand
GGAAAAATTCCCAACATCCAACAGCGTAAAAGCAATTATTTCAGCCCGTAGTAAAGGGCAAGATCTAAGACACATGATATCCTTAGAGCTTCTTTTTTGTCTGGCTCCTGGCGGCTGTGTGCTCACTGACATTAGGTAGCTTCTGGTTTAACTTGCTCTTCGGTTTTAGATTTGAGCATTCTAACAAACGTAACTATACACGGACCATTTATTGACAAGTAATTTTGGGTTCTGGTTTTCATGCTGAGGTACCCGATATCTGAATGGGTAGGAAAACTGGATTGGGTATTTAAAATTAATTAAGCCATAGGATGGGAGTAGTAAAATTTCATTTATTTTCAGCCTTTTCTGTCCCTGTCCTGCCATGTGTGGCAGTGAGAGGGATACATAGGCACGGCCATGGCTCCAGAACAAGGCCCTTGGTGTCTGCCTCATTACTTTATCCTTCATTTTCATGTTCATCTCCTCCCTTCCTCTCAGGTAGTGCAGCTGAGATCACATCACCAGAGACCCCCTTTCTCTTCTCATTTGTTTTTACCCTTCCCACTGGTTAAAATACAGTGGTGCCACAACGATGTCACTCGGATGAGGTCTGTCCCAGACTCACTTGGTGCTTGCATTTGCTGGTGCAGAGCCAGAGCCTATGTTATATTAAAAAGTCACAGAAAAATGAATTTGTTATGCCTGCCCTTGCAGACAGCAGCAGCACTCATGGCTTGATTCTTGTGGCCAAGACTCACCAGAGATGCGTTTTGCTCCTGTTCAGCTGAGTAGTGAAGTGGCAGACAGACACAGATAGACAGAGGGACTCGATGTCCTGAACAGAAATGAAACTGGTTAATATATGCACATGGAGAGATTGGCATAATAACCTTCTTTTCCATTTGGTGTCAAGCTAAGCAAAGGTCCAGCAGGAGTGCCATAACTATCTAATTACTGATTATAAAATAGGGCAATTTAGAGCACTTTCTTACTCTACCCACTGGTATACTCCCTGAATGGAGGGCCAACGTAATATTTTACAGAAAACAAAATCAGTAGCAGCAGTGAAGGCTCTATGTCTGGGTTTCCTTTTGCATGTAAGCATAAAGAACGGGGCATTACAATTATCCCACTGGTGACTGAACATTACTGCTTGCTGCTTGAAAATAGGACTCGTGTTCATCATTTTTACTCTTGCTAAATGCATGGACATTCTCTTCAAGGAGACAATACTGGAGTTTAACCCCATATGCTTACATGCATGCTGCTCTTATCCCGTGGAGTTACTACTTCAAACTCTTTTCTGATTTAGCAAGATGTCACCAGGTCTTCCAATACTTAGTTTCCTTCATGGCTTTGGTTTTCCTGAAATAAAAATCCCAAATGTAATAACATGACTAGAGTTATTGTCCCTTACACAAGTTTTGACAGATAGTGTTATGGGCAGCTGTCATGGTTTAACCCCAGCCAACAGCTAAGCCCCATGCAGCCACTCACTCTCCCCTCCCACAGTGGACTAAAAGTGAGTTTTGATACAGCCAGTTTTACAGGTAAAGCAAAAGCCACACAGGCAAGCAAAGAAAAACAAGGAATTCATTCACTGCTTCCAGTGGGCAGCCAGGTGCTCAGCCATCCCCAGGAAAGCAGAGCTCCATCATGTGTAACAGTGACTTGGGAAGACAAACTCCATCACCAAAAACACCCTTCCCTTTCCTCCTTCTTCCCCCAGCTTTATATACTGAGCTTCATGCCATGTGGCATGGAATATCCCTGTGGTCAGTTGGGGCAGCTGTCCTGCCTGTGCCACCTCCCAGCTGCTTGTGCCCCCACAGCCTCCTTGCTGGTGAGGAGCACAGGAGATGCCTTGACACTGTGTGAACATTGCTCGGTGAGAGCTAAAATATCCCTGTATTATCAACATTGTTTACAGCATAAATCCAAAACACAGCCCCACACCAGTTGCTGTGAAGAAAACTCACTCTACGCCAACTAAAACCAACACAACAGTCCACAGGATAGTGCCACTATCTTTGGATGTCTGGTCTGCCTTGATTCTCTCAATGGTTATTAATTACAGGCTGTGACACTGCTTTTATGAACCAGGGAGCTCCACAGTCAAAAGAAGGACAATGCCAGGTCCAAAAGGTTCACTTCTTTTTCCACACAAAATAATCTTACAGAAGCTGCCCATTCTCACAGCACTTCACTTGAATTTCTCTCTGGTTTGATATTTCTATGTATAGCATGACTCCTGTGGTTCAAAAAAGAGCATATGCCCAACAGTGTACTCAGAGGAAAAGTATCTCAGCCAAGTGACTTCCACCCCACTTCTGACTGGCCAAATTCTGCATAGGACTGTAGGGGGTTGACCCTGGCTACATGCAAGACATCCACCAGAACATGCCTATCAGTCCCCTCCACAGCCAGACATAGGAGAGAAAATATAATGAAGGGGTCATGGTTTGAGACAAGATCCAGGAGAAATCACTCCCCAAGTACCAACTCAATTTAAATATATTAATTGAATTTATTACCAACAAAACCAGACTAGCATAATGAGAAGCAAAACAAGACCTTAAAAACACCTTTGCCCCAACCCTCCACCTTCCCAGCTCTACCTCCTCCCCTACAGCAGTTCAAGGAGACAGGGAAGGGGGATTATGGTCAGTTCATCACACACTGTTCCTGCCCTTACTCAGGGAGAGAAGTTGTTCCCCTGCTCCAGCATAAGGTCTCTCCAGCAGGAGAAAATTCTTCATAAACTTCTCCAATGTGAATCCATCCCATGGGCAGCAGTTCTTCACAAACTGCTGCAATATGGGACAATTTTCCATAGGGTGCAGTCCTTCAGGCATGGGCTGCTCCATCATGGGACCCTCCAGGAAACCTGCTTCAGGCGTGAGCTCCTCTTTCTACAGGTCTGCAGGTCTCTGCCTGGAGCCTGCTCCAGGTCAGGCCTCCCATGGGTTTACAGACTTCTTTGAAGTATCCACCTGCTCCATGAGCTGCAGGTGGATCTCTGCATCTGTGTGGTCCTCCACAGGCTGCAGGGGCACCCTGTGCAGCTCCAGTGCCTGAAGTATCTCCTGCCCCTTGTTCTCCAATGACCTTGATGTCTGCAGAGCTGTTCTCTCACACATTCTCACTCCTCTCTTCTCTGGATGCAATTACATCTATGCAATAACTTTTTATTGTCTTCTTCTTAAATATGTTATCTGAGAGGTGATTAATTGGTCCAGTCCAGACCAGCAGCACATCCATCTTGGAGCCACTTGGCATTGGCCATGGGAGAAGCTTCTGGCAGCCTCTCAAAGAAGCTGCCCCTGCAGCGCCCCTGCTACTGAAACCTGCCTATGCAAACCCAATACATACAAAGATCAGCATGATTGCTGCAGGCAAAATTTTCTATTGATGAAGCAGTAATTTTCAAAAATGGGTTTGGAGTAAAATTATTCTTATTTATCACCATACCACAACATAGTAAAAGCCATGCTATGGCTTTCATGGAAGAAAAGTAATGATTTTTGAACATAAAGGGCACTAGAGACACAAAACTACAGTAATGGACAGGCAATTTCCCACTGAATCAGAAGATATGTATTTGTATTGTTGATTCCTTGTAGCCATGCAGGATAAACTATAGTCATTAATATGCTGTGAACACCATACTGCCAGGAAGCTGTAGCTCTTGAGTAAGGGTAAAGCCCACAAACAGTGATCAGAACATGTCTCCTGTGCAGCAACACAGCCACGTATTAAAACAACATTATATGGATGGTTTAAAGCAGAAATAGCAGCAGCCAATGCAGGGTTTAACTTCTAGGACGGTGGTAGGAATTGATCTTTACAATGTTGATTCTAAATATTGCCCACAGTCAGCATGGCTTCATGAGGGGAAGTCCTGCTTGTTGAACCCAATTTCCTTCTACAACAAGGCCACCTAGCTAATTAAGGAAAGCCAATTGATGTGATCCTTTTGGAATTTAGCAAAGCTTTTGATACGGTCTCTCACAAGACCCTTCTGGACAGAATATCCAGCTGAATGCTAGACAAACACATCCTGTGATGGGTGAGCAACTGGCTCATGGGTGGGGCACAAAGGGTTGTAGTAAATGGGGTGACATCAGGCTGGTGACCTGTCACTAGCAGGGTTCCACAGGGCTTCATCCTCAGTCCGGTGACTTTAAACATCTTCATTAACAACCTCAATGCAGAACTTGGAGGATTGTTACATACACTTGCCAACAACACTGATCTGGGAAGAGCTGTTGACTCCCTTGAAGGCAGGGAGGCCCGGCAGAGAAACCGTAATAAATTAGTGGGCCATGTGATCACCAGCCATATGAAGTTTAACAAGGGAAAGTGCTGGGTTCTCTACCAGGGATGGGGCAACCCTAGATGCATGGACAGACTAGGGAATGAAGCTGGAGAGCAGTGCAATGGAAAGGGCCCTGGGGGTCCTGGTCGATGCAAGTTGAACAGGAGTCAGCAGTGCCCTGGCAGCCAGGAGGGCCCACCCTGTCCTGGGGGGCATCAGGCCAGCTGGGCAAGGGAGGGGATTATGCTGCTCTGCTCTGCACTGGGGCAGCCTCACCTTGAGTGCTGGGGGCAACTTTGGGTGCCACAATATAAAAAAGACATTTAACTATAACTATAAGAGACTGTCTGAACAAGGGTCATGAGGGGCTGAAAGGCCTTGAGGGGAAGCCTTATGAGAAGTGGCTGAGGTCACTTAGTCTGTTCAGTCTGGAGAAGACTGAGGGAAGACCTCACTGAGATCTTCAATATCCCCACAAGGGGAAGCAGAGGGGCAGCTACTGATCTCTCCACTCTTGTGACCAGTGACAGGGCTGTCTTAGGCAGGATTTTACCCTATGTTTATTCTGGTTCTTGGCAGACAAGCAAATCATTGCAAGCGTGGTATTGGTACAGAGCTGCTTGTGATAACTCTCCTGATGTTTTTTTTTTTTTCTTTCCCAAGGAATTGACTCCTTAATGACGGCAGGAGTAGGATGCTTCGTACTTACTATAGAATATTGTGTGCTAGAACTACAGAGCAGCCAAGTTAATGCATGGCTCTATGGTAACAAGTTTGTATGACAAAGTCCTGGCATAGGTGAGCTCAGTGAACTTGGATCCTTAGTAATGAAGACAAAACAACTGTGTAAGAGTCTAACAGGTCTATCCATCTTCCAGGCTGATTTCCCTGTCACAAATCACTCCTGTGACTGAAGCACATGCCCATTGAAAAATCAGACACCACCTTTTGCAAACAGTACCTCATTATACCAGTGCCTGCTATATTGCTTATCTTCCTTTTAACTGTTGAAACTGTAAACTTTAAGAAACTTTTCTTAGCCAGGGAAATTGTCTAATTTCAGAAGATATAGGAGAGCTCCTTTACAGCTGCTGAGGGTGAGGAGAAAGTGGCAGCTCCACCTCTTCTATTATTGAGGTCTTCAGTGAAAACTGCCAAGCTTTGCCTGATTTAGAGAAACTTGGGTATTTCCAATGGTAGAAATAAGTACTTGCAGGTAACACTCGATCACTGTGACTACTGCTGATAATGTTTTGTCCAAATCTCTTCAGAAGATTTCAAATATACTTACTATGTAGTTCAAATTGTGTTGTTACTGGAAAAAGCTATGCTTTAAAATAATGTCTAATTTCTAAACTGAATCTAATGGTGTTCTCAGTGTAATATATTAATTGGATGCCAAAGTAAGAAGGATATTAATGATATTACTCAGAAACTACTAAGTGTTTCACCTCAAGAGTGTTGCTGTTTCTGTATTTCTGACCATTGTATGGCATTGCAGTATTTTAAATGGTTTGCTTCTTTCATTTCCAGAACCCAAAACTCAGGCTTATTGACACTTGCCTCCTGCAGACAGGTATCATGAGGTTTTATAAATGTTCAATACTGAAAAAACACAAGCACTATAAAATGTAGGAAGCAGACTGCCAAACCAGAGAACAAATCAAACTGCCAGTTTTCTATTCAAGCATTAGGCATGACAATAGCTACTACAAACTAGAGTGCACCTGTAGGTCTTGTTGTAAAGTGAGACTTCCAAAATTAAGACTGTTAATTCAGATTACAGTTTTCAAATTCATAGAGACTTAAAAATGCAGAGGTTATATTCTCAGTTTTATATAGATATGCATTACTATGCATAAATATTTTTATATATATGTGATCTATAATTTGTGCATTCTGCACCTCTGTGTCTGTATTTCAGAAATTCTCTTGCCTCCAGGAATGCCTTGCAGGTGGCTGCTGCCTGCTTGCGAGCACACAGAAGCATTAATACAAGATGAATACATGCTGTTTAGTTTGAAACTGGACTGTTGTCCAGCACTGAAGTTGTGCCCTTCTGCCCTTCCATCCTGTCATTACTTTGACAGGTCCCCTCCTCGGGCCTTTTCTAGGATCCTTTCCTGGTTTCAGTTTGTCCTAATGAGTTTTTTATACACAAGTTACTCTACTGCAGATGGTATTTGTCCACAGTCAGAAACACTTCCCAAGATGTATCACAGCTCAATAAATAAGTTCAAAAAAAATCTTAGTGAAAATAAACAGCCCAATGAAACAGTGCTTGTATCAAAACAGAGATTAGCAAGTCTCTACCCCTACAAGCACCAAAACTGATCCCTTTTCACCTCCCTTCTCTTAGTTTTAACAGTCTGATATAGTACACTAGTATTGGAAATAGAAACTAGGATTCCTGACGATATATATGTATATATACATATATATGATTTAAAGAGATTTAGTATTTCGATCTGCCAACACCTGCACTGCATTAAAAACAGGATATTGTACGCTTCCGTAAACTGTACCAGATAGGACTGTTCACTCAGGGTGTAGCGTACTTTGTGTTGCAGGTCCTGACGATATTGTGCCTTTTACCAAGGGAAGTCCTGGACATGTTTTTTATCATGTAGGTGGAATTTATTCTTTGTGTGTAGGCTGTTAATTTTATTTGTTTTGTCTTCATTTGAATTTGCATATAACGAAGAAAGCAATCCAGGCATTCTGTTGATATTTCATTATAAGCATAATTTCTGTGAAAATATGTCACAGTACCTTAGAGGAAAAAAATGGTAGGATGCAAAATGAACTGTTTTGTGGTAGATGAAAGACTTACTATGAAATGTTAATGAACACCATTTTCTTCATATGAATATCCTATTTACCTGTTTTTCTTAGTGGGCTTTAAGAATCGGCATTCACCCCTTAGTGTTGCAGACTTTATATAAAGATTTGGCTCCTGCACTTGACATATTTGAGAGGAACAAATTTGAGATACAACCGTAATGAATAACACATTATCATCCAAAAAGTGAAGCTAACATGTACTGCCACCAAATGGTCGATTAAATGAAAAGCACATTTCTCCTAGACACCAGGCAAAATGACCAGTATTCCCAGAAATTACTCATGTTGTCTGTTCAAAAACCATGGTTTTATTTATAAAATAAATTGGATGAATTACTTAGTACTTCAAGAACAGAAAACAGAAAGATAGGTGTTTCAGATCCAAAGGGAAATTATAGTTGTATTAAAGAAAAATGCCTAACCTTTTGAAATCCCTTTCCTCTCCTTCATTCTTTCAGTTCCAGCCTTTATTACACCATTACCTCACTGAGATCTGACCATCCCTCACCTGAACTGAGATTTGTCCCTCCACTGCTGCATGAGGGAGCCTTTTTTTCCCCTTTAATACTTTTCTACATCTTTTGTTCTGCCAGCCTATCCAGCATTACCTTGTCAGGGAATAGCTGTCCCCTCAATAGGGCAATTAAGAAAAAAACCTAACCAAGCCATATTCCTCCCCTTCAGTCTGTATGGGTTTGCCTACTAAATTCATCTTATCAAGTTCAAGTTCTGTTTCAGAACTTTCTGTTGACACTGACTGATGGCTGATGACAGAACCACAGTGGATCAGTGACCAGTGCTCTCCAACACCATGGAAGTCCCAGTGCATGTTTTAAAACTGTTCTTTGGTGACCAGTGTCAGCCTACAGCAACTAGTCACCCTGATGCCTATCTCACCTTGTTTACAATACTACATTTGTTTCCTAAATTAAATTTTAAGTTCTCCAGAGAAAAGCCTGTTTCTTCTTATATGTTTCTGTGGCATTAAGCACAGCAGGACCCTGACTGGGACATCTGGGTACTATTACAAAACAAAAAATGAATCATGCCAATAGTAACTAGGACTGGAAAATAGCAGCAAAACTTATGGTCAGATTTTGGTGTTTGCAGCATAGGAATTTAAAATGGGCATCTCCTTTCTCATCATCTCAGGCACAGACTGTCCTAATATTAGTACTTGGACTAAAATAAAATAAAATAATAAAACAAATTAAAATTAATAATAACGAAAAATTTAAAAACCCACAACCCCCCCCCAAAAAAAACCCCAAAAACCCAAAGACTGATTTATTTGGGGTGAGGGCTACTCTTCTGCAATCCTTAGTGCATGGGAACTCAGAGGGACTTTCATACATTGTCCTAGTATGGAAGTGCTACCCCTGGCTTTAAGTTTGCAATGAGATGGAAAGGTCAACCCTTATCCAAGATATTCTTTTGCAACAGATGTTAAAGTGGGTGTTGAGCCATGTGGAAGAGCAGCATGACCCAGCTAGGAAAACAGTTAAAACCTTTAGTCTGTGCAGTCCTTGGGTCAGCACTGTGCCTTCCATGTGCCTGAAGAGGTTTTATTTACCAGCACCCTCAGTTATGCTAGAGCTAGAGCAGAGGGAGAGACCTGTCTTTGGCACGAACCTCTCCCTCTCTGAGTTTGGATGGGATGAGACAAAAAAGGAGAAGCTGTGAATTAATAAAAGATGAAGGACAAGATAAAGTACGGAGATTGCTGGTTGTTAGAGAAGGCATGTGACCAACTTGAGATAATGTATTTTTTATTTCTCAGCTCTAGTCTTTACAGAAATAAAGCTATCATTATAGTCCATGTTTCTTGGCCTGGGGGACCCAATAGTGAGGACAAATCAAGGTGCAGTGGAGGAAAAGGTGCAGATGAAATCTGAGACAATGTGCAAAACTGCACTTGTGAGATGAATGGGGCATCAAAGCAGTCACTGCAGGAAGGAGAGAGAGATAGCAATGCCAAAACAGCAATTTTAAGTGCTCAACATATGATTAAAATGGCAAGAATAGAAGAAAGTATCTATAAATCCCATTAGTCATTATGCACAGAATAATTTGTAAATATGAAAGTAATTTTTTTATGAAAGGACATGTTGTACCTGAAGCCAGAACACAGGCTCCAGTTTGCCAAAACCAAGCTCTGGTACACTCTTCTAGACAGCTTAGTCACAAAACTAGATTGGGTTAACACAAATGTTAATGCTTGTATTTAGGCATGTGAGCACATCTTATGTTTTGTAGACTTATAAAGGAAAGTTAATTCCATTCAATTAAAGATAGTTATGAAAGTTATATCCTGGAGGGCAAGACATAACAAATACTGAGATCTTATCCTATGCTTGTCTGTGGCAACAGCACGGAGTTAAAAAAGAGATCAAGTAAAGGGGAGACTTTAAAAAACTATGGAAAAATTAGTCTCAGTTCGCATATCCTCTGGAAAATGTGTCACTGTGATGGTTCAGGATTAATTAGAATTCTGACTCTGCTTTTAAGATAGAAAGCCAAGTATCAGCCACAATAAAACAATAAGCATTGTATATAATGTGATTATCTCAAATACTCACAACTGTAATGTCCTGAGAAGCCTCTTTCAGACTTTTGGTGCCTATCCTACTACACATATAACCCTTCTGCAACTGTAGCTAGTAACAGAGGCTTGAGCACCAGGACCTCCTCCATATTGATTTATGGGCCAAAGATGTGTTGCCTGAAAAGCTCGGGAAACAAAGCCTCCCAGAGAGGACAATAGGTTTTCTTTACAAAACATATGTGCTGAATTTCCATGTTTTTACTCTTCTCTGTGGGTTTTACTCAAGTTGTATTGCAAGTTAATCACTTTATCGTTTTTCACACAAGAATATCAGGCATCCTGGAAAATAATCTCTTCTAGATTTCATGAAATAACCATGTGCTTTTGCCTTAATTGAAGGGGAGGAGATGGGGGCTGGGGAAGAATAAAAAAAAGAAGACTTAGTTGGAAATGAAAGACTTGTGCCAGACATGCTGGATCTGCATTTGCAATACCCTTGCTTCAGGGTATTTGGATGTATCCAGAATTTTGATTCAGACCATTAGAGAGACAGAACCCAACTGTAAAAGTCTGAGATCTGAGCAATACTTAGAGTGTATTTGGATGTAGAGTTTTGGCTGACCTATTTAAAGGATGATGTTGTGCAAGCGATTACTCCATAATCTATGCAAGTGCCAAGACATATTTAATAGAAAAAAAGCCAAGACCTAAAAGTAATTTTTTTTTAAATAAAAACTGAAAAAAGAGCTATCTATCAAATTGTAGAATTTTACAAGTATCTTCCTGCAGAAGAAGTCACCATTTCTTCTAGAAAAAAGCCAGCATTCAAATTAAAGGGAGGCAATTCAGGTTTATTTCTGTAAAATAAGACAGATTTGCTGCGCTTATGAAACAACTGTGAGGGTTTCTTTTCCAGTAAGCTGAAAGATCTTAGTTAGCTACTACCTAGTGATCTGTTTGGGCAGCTTCACCTTACAGAGGTTCAAAATCATGCCCCATTCCCAGAGCTGTGCTTTATCTCTGTTTCAGTTCTTTTCTTGGACTCTGCACAAAACCCAAGAAGGTTCAGCCATTATTACTGTAATTACTGTGTTCTTCTAAAACATTGGACAAAAATGTGAGTGCTCTAAGGACCACTGTATTGTGTAAATGTGCTAAACAATAGGGGAAGTTAGCAAGGAAAAGGCATCATCTAAATAATGCACAAGGAATCAGGATTTCAATCTGTCTTCTGCTAATGATTTCTTTGTGGTCTGGAGGAATATTGTGTATTTTCTCTGCCTTTGCTTCCACATGTGAGCAGCTCAGTAAGGGGATAATGATCTCAAAGCTTGCTTTAAGAATTAGTTAATAACAATAAGCGTGTTGATAAGGTCAACTAGCAGTTTTGTGTAACAAGAAAGTGATCTTGATCTTGAATGAGTCTTTTCCTGATGAAAAGCTGGTGCAAAGAAAACTGATGTAATCAAGAAAAAAAAAAGTCTTTTGGTCAAACCAGAGTGTTGAAAACAGAGAAAATCTATTACTGAAAAAAGCAGCTCCAGATTAGAAATGTAGAATATTCACTGTTAAAAAGCAAGGCTTTGTTTGTAGATATTTGTAAATGTTTACACCATACCTCAAATTCACTCAAATTCAGATCTTGTCTAGTCACAGAAAATAGGGCAAGTTTATAAATGTAGTAGCTAACTAAGCACTACCACACACAGAGTATTACTGATAAAATACATTAGTTGGGCTGGCTGATCCTGAGATACTTCTTGTTGGGTGATGATATATTCACTAAATTCCACCCGTGTTTGCAACAGCTTGATGGTAATGGGCTCATTTTATTTCCTCTTCTGAGAAAAACACCCCATCATTTCCATTGGGAGATTCAACTCTCTAGTAGGCCTCAGAGCACACCCTGAAACATCAAAAATTTTTTTTAAAAAGGAAGGGAGGAAACAATTAACTGAACAACATCTATCAAAACCCACTAACTGTGGAAGTCAGAGTTGCACAAATGGTGGAGAGCTGGGAGGCTGGTGCTGGGGGTGGCTGTGGGCTGCTCACCCTGCTACAGTGCTGCAATGCCTGCCTTCTATTAAACTCTCCTCCTGGTGGGGTGGGAGTTCTTGTGTTCCTAAACAACTCATGGACAATTCATAAGCATAATGGAAATTTAATTAATTGAATAAAATATGTGCTGTAAGTTAAATAATTGTGTCTAGCATGTTCTCTGAAAGCTTTGTGCACTCAATTTCAAATGATTCCAAAGTCAGATACAGGGATATAACTTTTGATTTCCTCTGGCCCTCAGGACTTTAATGTCTGAGTACTTTACCATCTGTGGCAAATTTATTCTCACAAGACACCTATGATATATAGAGGGACCATTAAATCCATTTTAAATCCATTTTAAGAATGAGGAATAAGAGCCAGAACAACACTGGGATCAAATAGGTGATTCAGGCCTCAGTAAGGTATGAATTGAAGCCTTCCTGATCATCAACTAAAGCCTTAATTACTGCATGCTTCACCCTCCCAGTATTATCTTTGCTGTGAGGTTTTTCAAGCTGGGGAATTCTGCAGAGTTAGCAAAAATTCTATGAAAAGGCTTATTTCCTTTTTTTTGCAATCTGGATGGCTTTATCACAGAATGGAGGATTGGAATGAGAGTGAAATCTGAGATAAGGGGTATAGGTTTACAATCATAACTTGAAGGTAAGTTTTGTGGTATCAGTGAGATAGATATTCAAGTGAGGCCCCAAGGAGGCAGGGGATGGGAGAATTTCCTTATAGAAGTGGGAAAAAAAAATTGTAAGAGAAATACTTTACTTTTTAGAAGTGTACCAAACTTAGGAGCCCTACGTGGCTATTACCTAGCAGTGCTGACTCTCCTGTCAGAGATGCAGGTTGATTTAGTTTTTCAAATCAATTTGTGTAACTCAGCTCCTGCTGCCCCTTACTGCCTTCTCCTATTACTGTCTAGCCCTGAAACATACTTTTTAGGCACTAGATCATATTATAGATATCTAAACCACTGTCCATTATTGTTACCTTTTCTTTTGTTGATATCCATAAATCCTAGATTCTTTAGTTATATTAGGTTGCATTTTTTCATACTGAATCACAGTATGAAAATACTTTCAATCCATATTCCTTACCTCTTAGTGTGGACTTTATTATTACTTCTGGCCTTCATCATGTTTATTTCAATTTCCAAACCTAATTACGGTCGTTTTGTTACCCTTTTCCATTGAATCAATAATCACATGCAATGAGACTAATACCTATGACACTGTATGGATAATTCATCACCAGCTTAACCTGCTGCCATGAACTGTTCTTTTCGTTTTTAACCCTTCAGCTTGTCCTCTTCCAGTGAATAATGTTTTAAGCTTTTGAGAAGCAGCAAACTTCTCTCTCATATCTGTCTAGATTTCCTATATTATACAGCGTCATGGATGTCACTGATGCTGATTTACATGCTGTGATGGATATTAACGAAAAGAGGATGCTATGATCCTTCTCTCTCTCCCTAACTATCTTGATATGATCATTTGCATTTTTCAAGAATGCCTGAAGCATTCTGGTCATGTCTGCAGCGTGACCAGGCTGCAAACTGTGCAGCACATTAACTGAGCTCACTGATGGGGAGTGTTGTTAGCCCTCAACAAATAGACTTAATCTGCAAAGGAAAATGTTTGTTCTTTTCATTTACTTTGTAACTTGTAAAGGCTAAAAACCCCACACAACTGTCATGTGTTGAAGAACTTACAGCACTTTAATTGCATTTTTAAATCAAGAGTGATAAATCTGTACTGTAATTGCTTATGGCTTATAGTTCCATTGGCTTAGATAGTCCCAGTATCAATACATGTTGTATCACGAACCATTGAGAGCAAATACAGCGTCAGTCTTGCAACTGGCAGTATTGTATTGCATTGAATGGCACTTGGACTCAGATTGTGGTGTGACAGGATTCTACCTGGACATACCTGTGAGAGACTGAACTACTAAGGCATAATGACTCAAAACATTCCCCCATTTGTGGAGATGCCAGGGTGCTTTCCTGGGATGGAGGAGGTGAGCTTTTGGGTGTGTAGTGGCTAAACCTCTGATCTGAAAAGATAGAGGGTGAATGATGAGCTATGAGTGAGATAGGAGAGGGTCCTGTGGAGTCGGGATGGTGCCTCTTGCCATGCTAAATCCGTTGCACAAAACACTGGGTTGTGGGGCTCCCTCTCCTGAAGTACTGGGACACTGGCTGTGGCTGAGGGTGTTCATCTCTTAATGGGCCATGATGGACTCAGCTGTGGTGGTGTGATGCACAGCTGTGTTGTCTTAGAAGCTGTCAAGGACTCCCAAAGTGTCTCCATCCTGGGTGAGGTATCTGAGCATTTACTGAACCTGCGTGGATATAAATCAAATAGACTTTATGTTCTGTGGATTTTCCTGGGAATTTCTCCTCACCACTTCTTTGTAACTTCCCTCACTGCCCGATGGCTCCAATCTGTGCTCACTGCTTTGACCAAGACTGCACAGCAACCAAATCTCATTGTGGGGCCTATGAGTGGTGAGATCTTCACACTCTTGTCCTTTCTCTCTCTTTCATTTCCCTTATGCATGTTCTTGGGTGATGTTGTTTCTCTTTCATATTGCAATGCTTTCATGTTGTTATATTGCTGGTAGGAAAAATGGGTGCTAATGTCTTTACAAACAATTTGACTGGTGAGGGTCTTTAGGAGAAATGGGTCTTAATGTCTATACCAACCTCAAGCTGAACAAGCTTGTCACAGATCCCAGACAGTTTTACTACACTTTGAACTCCTGAACTGTAGGTAATAGACAAATGGCTCTGCACGAAGTCTTTTGCAGGACCCAGATAGCCTGAATTTCTGAACTTTGGAGGAAAATGACGTTCAAGGTGGGGATATGTGGTAGGCAGTTAAGGAAGGCTGTACCTTCGTAGCACCTCAGCCAATGCGGAAGGGAAGATGGCAACATGCGGCTGGGAGTTTAGGCTAAAAGGAGGCTGTGTCCTCCAAAACCTCAAGAGAGAAACCCCGCAAGGAGAGCCCCAGTGGACTCTCTCCCTTTATTTGAATAAAATTACAGGACTCCTGTCTCCTTTATGGACACTGGCTTTTCATAGCATGATTTTCCACATATTACTATAGGTAATAATAATTAAAATGTTTATATACCTGCTTCTCTTTGCACAGATTGTTCTGTAATAAAGCCTACATATGTATATTTACAAACATCGATCCTTTAGTTATCCTCACTCTAATCTGCCTCAAGGGATCTATTAACAAGAACCTGCGTTACCCTTATGTTCTGCAGCAGGTCATGACAATACCCAAAACGTTTTTTGTTGAATTACACCAGATGGAAGGGTTAGAATTGTCTGCTATTTGGAGCAAAAATGTGAGGATTTTAGAGCCAACTGTTCATGACTAAATGGCATTTCCTTCTTTGAGTAAATTTTGAAACAATTCTTAAATATATATGGGTTTTTTCTTCTTTTCTGCTGCTTAAGATGCTGTTTCTGAGAAAAAGTAAAATAAAGTCACAAGAACTTGTGGCAAATTAAATAGATATGGATACCCCTATTCCTATCACACGTTGACCAAATGCAAATGCTGATAATTAGATCCAGCATCTCTAAGTATTCCCATTATTGTTTCATATGAAGACATTTTTCTTAATTTCCCATACTCAAAAAAGCTGTTATTCCTGGCATGGTATAGTTACCCTATTCTTCTGTAACAGTAACTGCATTTCAGTGGTGGGTGAAGAATGATTTTTATATGTACAGTCTAAGTAAAACTCTTTGGGATCTGTCATGATGAAAGGTGCTCTGTGTACAGCACTATCATTAACTTATTGTATTTCAACAGGTTATTCTATTTCACATCATGTCACTCTACTGAAAAAGCCTTTACAAAAATAAAAGCTGTGCAATGTCATCAATTGAGAAAACAGACTCCTTCAAAAGGCATGCACATAGCAGGCATCCCCAGGACATCAGGCTGCCATTGCTAGAGTGTGCAGGGATGTCTGTGGTTTCAGTGTGTTTTAGGTGTAAGACATGGTGTTTTCTAATGTAAAGTGTAAAATAAGAATAGAATTAGATTTTGAAGAATGATTAGTACATAAACTTTTGAATTAATACCTCTTCAGAATTACTGAAAATGAATCTTTTATTAGTTAATGCAGTTGGATGTAATTTGACAAATTATGAAATGGTTTGTTAAGTATTTTAGCAAATACAAAACATCTGAGTTCTAAAATAGAAAGCTTCCATTAAATTATTAATTACTTCAAGAGATAAAGTAAAACTATTTGATATTTCCATTTATGATATTTCCATTTATTTTACTGGAAAGTCAGTGCCTATTTCCTTTATTAATCCTCTTTTCCCTAGCCAGCTCTTTGTAATAACATAAATTGTAGCATGTAGTTTTTGTAAAATTTATAGATTACTATTGTAGCTAAAGAACAAATACAATGAAGATCAAACTTAGGATCTGATGATTTTCGACTTTTGACTATAACTCCTGAAATCCTAATCACATTCAACCAATACATGACTCCTAGATGTATTTTAGAACAGCTCATTTTAAAGAAAACTAGACTCAGAACAATATCTAATGGATTTTGAAGTAAAAAAAATCACATCAACACTTTATTACTCGTTTCGCAAATCTTTATAAAAACAAACAAGTACTACTGTGATTAATTTATTGTATTCCCAAGGCCTCATAAATCTACAGGCATTCTGTGACAATATAATAATAAGTTTTGTTTTGAAGGTTGTAGCTAATACTCCAGCTAACAAACTTGTCTTTCCTTGAGGCTGAACAACAGATTTATTCCAAGCCTGAAGCAAGAGGCAGAGCATTGTGACTGCCACCAGCAAAGACCAGGGCCGTGCTCCTAATTTTGGGAACCACCTTCTGCTTTGGCCACTTCAGTAGGGTGAGGAGGCAGTGATTACACCAGGTCTCTGCCCTTTAAAGGGTGTGTTTCATGGGAGACCAGCCAGCACAGCATGCTCTGCACTTCCACACTTCCAAGCTATCAGATAGCCGTAAACTAATTTCCTTATTTTAATTGAAAGGCAAACTGAAAGAGATGGAACAGATTCTCTGGTAAACCACACTGTTCTTAGAACAGAAGAGTTGGAAATGAACAACGGTGATTCTTCTCTTCACCATCCTAATTCTGCTCAATGCCTGAAGGTGGTCTTTCCTTAGTACAACTTAAAACAGTCCAAAAATCACCCAAAATTACACTAGACTGAAAGATGTCTTCATAGGCTGCATTCTGGGAAAAGCACTAACCAGTAAAAGCACCATGACCATAACTTCTGCAGCCATAGACTCACCAGCAGCTCCACACCTGCACTGGAATAAGTGGTACCCAGGTTACCATTAATTTTGCAGTATGCTAAGGAATAGGCTGCACTTTCTTCACAACACTTCTTTGAATGCACAATGATACAGTGTCGACACAGAAATAAAAACCGATGTCAAAGCAGATAATACAAGTTAAAGTAAAAACTAAGGTTTCTCATTCCAGAAAGCGAAGCAGCTATACCAGAATATTTTTACCACACTTCTAGTAAAATCTCATAGGGTATTATTCTCAGCCCCCTGTGGCTGTAAGCACAATGGGTGGACTGAGCATTCGCCCTGCATATGCTGCTTGGCTTTAAGTCAGACTTCTTAGCAGTATCTCAGTGGCATTTTCCCCAGGCCAATTTCCTTTGTTGGGTTTTCTTTCTTTTTTTTTTCTTTTCATTTTTAACAGGAAAAAATATATGTCACTGAAGAACCACATGAGAAACAGTCTTAAAACTCTGACATATCCTTCATCTCAATGGAAATGCCCCTAGTGTTTCATCCTAATGAAATTATTGTAGGGTTGCATAAAAATGTAACTTTTTATTAGTAAATGCAAGTAAAACCAGGAAAAATATACTCACTGCCCTAGAGTGAAGCGTATTAAACTCTACTGCCTCCCTTTTGTTAGAAGTGACTGATGAAAGAGAAGAATATCATCCATATAAAACATCAAGGATGAAGGTGAGGAGGTATCAGCAATAGGGAGAAGAAAGTGCTGGCAGAGGTTGCTGAACAGCTGCCTGCCCAAAGGCCCTGTATGGATTAAATAAAGGTGGGTTTAAGATATCTGTCCATTCAACTTCAGTGAAAGATAAACCATGCATAACACACTTTGGCAGCCTTATCTCTAACTCAAAAAGCTGGGTTAAGCTAACTCACCACAAGCTTTTGCAAATTGCAATGATGGGGATTTTTTGGGCAAAAATTTAGGTTCTACTGCATTGCAGAGCTGTCACAAAAAAGTAACAAATATTGTATTTTGAATCAAATGAATCTGCTAGCAAATGAAACTTAGTAAATATACTTAGTTATTAAACACAGTGCATAATTGCAATAAATAACAAATAAATTCCATATATTTCATATATATTCCATATAAAGAGCCCCTCTCAGACCCTGAAGTGCTCTTGGCTTTAGACTTATGTACTCCACCTACTTCCTACAATGCTCTAATCTTCCATTAATGGTCAAAAGTTTATTTTTTGTTTATGACAATTATATGGTTTTTATGGGTCAAGCACGAGGCCTTAGGAAAAATGCTGGGATAGAAGGGAGGGGGAAGTGCCTTGAATGTCGATGAAAAATTAATTTAGAACTCAGTTCTTCCAGGCTTTTAATGATGTTTTCTTTCTGGAAAGACATTAGAGGTATTTAATTCACGTGACCTCTATGCCATTTAGGACAATGCTTTGATTTTTTTTTCATTACTATCCTTTCTGTTTTATCTTTTTTATTTGTTTTATTTAGAGGTCTTTGTTATTTATCAGATGTGATGTTTAAACTCTGTTGTAATTACTGGCTTTTCTTCTTTATCACATTTAGTTTGTTAACGTTGTTACTTAGAGCAGATTGTTTAAATATTTTGAGAACTCTTCAGGGATTGATAAAGGGCAATTAATATCAACTGTTGATATTGTCTTTTCTTTTTCCCGTGCTCCCTAGATCTTATCTTCAATCTAGATTAAAGGGATGGGAGAAGGAAAGGAATTCTAGTCATTTGGACCAGGATTTATAATCTAAATGTCTTCAAAGTTGTGCTCAGCTGTTTCGGTTTAGCCTTCTGCAGTGACAGGGACCATCTGAGGACTTTGGACTTGGATCCAGGTTTGGATTCCTTGGAAATGAACCTCATACACAGAGGCAAAGATAAACACACCAACATGCACACAAATTTCAGGCTGAACTGGGCCCACCTCTAATTGCATATTTATAAAATTATTCTGGTATCATAAAAAGTTTTATAATAGAATAATCATACACAAAGATAGATAATCAGAGAACTATTAGGAAACCCTAAAACAAAAACTGAAACACTATTGCTGGACCCAATTCCCTTTTCTATTTGCCAGTCTGGCATATAAATCCAGGATATTAATTCCTTGCATACTATGAATGAAGTAAAATATCTTGTAGAAAACACTGAAATTTAATATGCTAAAAAATTCTCTGTGTCTCTAATGAGATACAAAATGGCTTCACATGTTGGCTCAGCAGTGAAAAGCAGTGCACCAGATCTACTGCACTTACTCATACATACACGCTTCAGTGGGATAGGAGGAGTCCCAAACCACTGCAGAACATAATTTGCAGCAGATCGAAGTATTTTCCCAGAAAAAAAATATGGGTAACAATTGATAAAGCTGACAGGAGGTAGAGAAAGCTCTCTCTGACTCCCGAAGTGTGGGAGGCTAGCAAGACGCACCTGGTATTGACTAGTGAACAACCACCGAATATTGACAAAAAGACAGCTAGATACATAGACCGGAAATACTTAACTAGTAGAGGAAAAAGAAATTCCTACAGAATCCAAGCATATCAGCTGTAATTCACCTTTCTGGTTTTAGTCAGCTTTGCATTTCTTCTTTCTTTAAAGTTTCCCATATTTCACTTTTTCTGTACTTCCAAACTAGTTTGTCACTCTATGTTTGCAGGGCAGAATAAAATCCAAATCAGGATCTGAATCTCATAGATGATTTTTGAGCTACTGCTGGATTCCATTCTGTAACAGGGTGGGAGGGCTAGAGCACAGGGTGATGTGCAGACCACTTACTTGCACTAAGGCAGACTTCACGCAGCTCTGGACCTTGCCAGGAATTAGGGGTTCTACATTTCTCCCAAAAGCCCAGATGCATACTGTCAACACCCAAGTATTTCTACCATCCCTCATCTTCCTCCCTTCTTCCTATCTTTTACATTCTCAGGTCAGCACCTTTTTATCTCCTCTGCCTCTCTGTCGTTCTGCCTCCAAAAACTATTCCATGCATATGCTCATCTATGGTCTGTGGCTCCTGCCTGTGGGCAGGTTTGGACCTTGAGACATGCCAGGTAGTTGCTATTGTTAACTCCACCATAAAAGAAAAATTAATTAGAGTGGAGTAGGAACCCACACATTACTGGTAAGGACAGTGTCATTGGCATATGAAAATTGAAGGACAGAAGCACAGAAGAAAGGTTAAACAGGCTGGGTCTGCATGACTCCTAGGAAAATTAAATTGTTGCTTCAGACTGTTTGGATTAGGACTGGCCTTGTTAGCATTTGTGCTCTGTCTGGTTTCATCTTGCCTAACTTTGGGTAGCTAGCCAGGTACCTTAACCAGGAATGTATCCATTGTTAGCCCCTTCTGGAAAGAGAAGGGGATGCCACTTATTCAGCTCGATCCTAACACTTGCCTGAAAAAGCCTCTCTTTCTTAACAGACTACTAAGATAGCCTAGTGCAAATATGATCCTAATTTCACTCCTTCAGTCAAACTGAGAGAATTAGATCTTTGCATTCAGTTATGCCTCACAAACTTCAACTCTACTTACATAAAACTGAGTAAGAATGACAGTGTAGACCTGAAGGCAAGAAAGTGGTGCAGCTGAATCCTGTGTGACACTTTTATTCAGCCAGTAGCATGGCACATGTCATTGCATCATCTGGCACCCTGCATTTGCTTTTTGGGACGTACGGTAACCAGCAAAGCCACAGCACTGCTCAGTGCTAAAGGCAAAAACGTGCCGGTCTTTGTTACTTACATCCCCAGAGACTCAGCCAGCAAGAAACAAATGTTGAGATGTCTAAAAGAAACCCACAAAAATGAGTCAAATAATGGAACCAGGTCTCCTACTCTCCAAGTAATATACACAAATAATGATATTTTCTGCAACTGAGCAGTTTACAACCTATTGGATTGAGAAAAAATCTAGATGGGAAGAGTCCCACAGGTTGGGTTAGTTCTATCTGTGGACCAGCATTCTGTGGTCCAAACTCACTGCCTAGACAGAATGAAAAATCCAGACGATGCCTTAGCTAACGAAAAACAAGAACTTGTTCGGGTTTTTTTTCTGTATCAGGGTTGATTTTAAATTTCTGATACCTCTGACCATGTGCAACTGGAGTCTGAACAGTGAGTACACAAAAGTATTTTGGCATCCAAGCTATTAAGAGACAGTGACTAGTTTCTGTTCTCAAGAATATCCAGATTAGAGCTAACCCCATACAAGAAACTTGTGTTAGGCTGCTATAAAAGTAGTTTTTGTGAAGAGAAATTGACTTTCTATTACTGATAAGTGAGATTATTCAGTGTTTACCTAATGTCAAAAGAAAAATGCCCCACTTTTAAAATCACACTTATTTTGTAAAAATCCTCATTTTCTCCTTCTCAGTCAGTTATCGTATTTGACTAAATAAAAAAGGCCCAAGTTTGAGAAGACAATAACTGTCTCTGAGCACAGGGATCTGTTGTCAACTGAAGTGCAAGAGTTGAAGAAATTAGCACTTTCTGTAAGTCATAAAAATAATAGACTAAGAGAAAAACTGACTTTAGAAGGGAGTGTGGGACATCACCCAATCCAAGAAGCTGCTCAGAGAAGGGCTACCTGCAATATTAACTCAGGCTGCTCAGTGCCTTGCTCAGATGAGCTGAATGGAGGCCCCACATCCCTTTTGGGCAACCTGTTCTAGTGCTTGCCTGATCCCACCCGGAAAATATTTTCCTTGGCATCTTGAAGGGGTAATTCCCAGAGTAACAGCAGGTATCCAAATATCTTGAACTGATTCAAAGGTTGAATAGTTGCATTACAAAAAATGTTTCCTGGAAGAGTAAAAAAAAGTATTTTCTCCCTGGAAACTTTAAAAGTTCATGTTACAGGTATATTCTTCTTCCATTTACCCTTTAAAAAAATTGTTCTTGGAAGAAGAGTTCCTTCAGAAATTGTTACAGCTGGAAACTAGAGATACCAGAGAAAAATAAACATAAATGGAGCAGACAATGGAGTTACTAAGATTTTTGTTTTCTTTGCACAAATCTGTCACAAAATAACCTATACTTTTGTGTCTTACACTGAGTGGAATTAGAACAACATCGAAAGAGATTTCATTGCCATTTACAAGTACACTCCTGGCAGTTCATTCTATTTCAATGCTGACAAAGTTTCAGTGTCTTAAAAACAACAAAGAAAAAACACCCTATTATTTTAATGGGCCCTGGCTGCAGAGCCCTGTAATGAGACCACTTCATTGTCAGGGTCAATTTAAATCAATTCTGCCCTTGATCCCTGTTTTGAGAGACTGTTTATAGCAACTTCTTTCCCCATGACTAAATGTAACTGACTGATGTAATGGCCAATACCATTGTTAAATGCCAAGAGTTAGAGACTAGTCATACGAGAATTACCGAGTTGCAAATTTTCCTTCAGGAAAGGTACTAAACATGGAATAGTTGTAAAATTCATAATATGTATAATTGCATATTATCAATACCTAACAGTTTCCTGTCACATACTCTGTAAATTTGTCTGTCCCACCGGAGGTATTCTAGCTGCCTGGGATTGCATGGTGACATAAAGCTGAGGAGGTCCATAGTCATGTCCGACTCTGGAGAAGGCTACTGAATTCCCAGTACATCAGTGACCCATCCTCCCTTACACAAACTGGCTCAGCTGTAAAACCCTCACCCTGGGAAGGCCACATCAACAGGACATTCACACGAGGGGCAGCCAAGGGGGTGTCATAATCATCAAATACCCTCAAAGAGCTCCACAGACTCATTGCTGAAGCCTTGCAGTAGAGCACTGCACATGATGCAAAATAATGCAACAGATCCAGAGTCTGTTGAAGAGCCTGTGTCAAACTTGTTCCACTCCCCAGGGGAGGTACTTGGGCATTCCCACCTGGCCCAAGTGTATATCAATCCACTGAACTCAATGTTTTTGGGGGACCCTCACAGCCAAGAAGCCCTGAAGAAAAGCATCAATGAGGTGCCATTGGGATCCATGGAGTGGTGATATTTTCTACTTGATCTGTCTCTATGGCTCTCTTTCTCTCTCCCCATCTTCCTTCCTTCCTTCCTTCCTGCCTGCCATCCTGCCTTCCGTGCCTTCTTTCTGCACCTTCCTTCCTTCTACGCCTTCCTTCCTTCCTTCCTTCTTTCTCTCTCTCTCTTTCTTTTTCCCTCTCTCTGTCTCTCTCTCTCTCATTTACTGTTAAATAAAACTCACACTATAGAATTTGGTATATAGTCTTATTTGCATCTTAATTCAGGCAGAGCATTTCTGATAACTTTAATAACTGGCTCATAACAAGGGGCTAGAAGCCCACAGTTCCAGTGGAATAGGCTATTGAAGGAGTGCTGGGTGTGGCCCTTTGTGACACAGGCACATTGTGTCAAGGCCCTGGGTGATGTGGGACATTGTGATGCCCAGAGGCCATTGTGACACAGTGGAGCCCCGCCCTGCCCTGCCAGGGGGTATATAAGGGACACAGAGCCCTGCGCTGCCCAGTCCCAGGACAGCAGCTCACTCAGGAGCAAGCAACTCCCAGGATCCCACTTTACTAGAGGATGTCCAAGATGGAGGAGGACAAGGCAAACTCCAACTCCCAACCAACAAGTCCCTTGCCCAGCTGGCCAGAAGACCAGGCCCTCAGCAGATACTTGGTGGGGGCAGTGGGTGGCTCAGTCCTGCCTCTGTCAGAGACTGAGGAGGAGGGGGCCTTTGTCAACATGGAAGAAGAGAGGAAAGATGATGTGGATCAAGAGGTTTGCCTGTGGGAAGAAGTCCGAGAGCTTTTCCCATGTCCAGAAGATGTGAGAGTCCGGTGGGAGGTAGGTATGAGAGTCCAGTGGGGAGATGGGTCAGAGCAAGGGCTGTACCAGTGGAAAGAACGCATGACAGTCCAGGAGCTGTACCAACGGGATGAAGGTGATGACGGACACCAAGAGCTGTCCCGGTGGGAAGAAGATGTGAGAGGCCCAGAGCTGTCCCAGTGGGAAAGGGAGGAAGACCAGGAGCTGCCTCTTTTGGAAGATCTGCAAGGACATCTGTACACGTACCAATGGGAAGTGGACGAGAGAGACCCAGAGTTCTCCCAAGTGGCAGACAACAGCAACAAGGAGTCTTCCCAAGGAAAAGACTACAATGCACAAGAGCTGCCCCAATGGCAAAAAGATGTGAGTGACCTAAAGCTGCCCCAACAGGAAGAAAATGTCAGCAGCCAGGGGTTGTCCCAATGGGGAGCAGGTGTCAGTTACAAGACCTGGGACAAACCCTTGCACACAGAGAACTATGAGGATGCCCAGACTTGTGCCCAGCAGAGGCCTGGCTCTCCCAGTACCATGGGCACTGAGGCATCGGAAGAAGCAGCCTGTGAACTGCCTTGCGCCTCTCCTGCCCTGAGGAGTCCCACAGAAGCTGAGCTGGCAGTTGTTGCTGCCCTGGCTGGAGCTGCTGAGGAGGAGGAGGCCCCAGAGCCTCTGGCTCCCGAGGTGGAAAAGGCACCAGATTCTCATGTCCTCAGTGAGGAGGTGCCATTGACAGGGACAGAGAGCCCAGTCCCTGCCCCAAACAGCCCTCCAGGCTGCAGCCACGCTCTGCTGGACTTAGCACAGAGCATCAGCTCTGAGGTGCTGCAGCAGGCTGTGCTTGAGGTCCAGGCATCTGCCCAGCAGCCAGAGGAACAGAGGGACCTGGAGCAAAGCATGGCTGCAGAACTGGAAGCAGCAGCTCCAGCAGAAAGGGAAGAGAAGGGGGCCTTGAATGGGGAGCTTGAGCTTTCCCAGTGTGACAAAGAGGAAGACCCAAACCTCTCCCAACAAGAAATGAGCAAATACCAAGAAGTGTCCCAAGTGGAAGCCTCCACTGGGCAAGAGCTGTCCCCTGGACAAGTTGGTAGCTGCCACGCATTGTCCCAAGGGGAAGCCTCCACTGAGCAAGAGCTGTCCCCAGGACAAGTTGGTAGCGACCATGAATTATCCCAAAGCGATGCCTCCAATGAGCAAGACCTGTCCCCTGGACAAGTTGGTAGCTGCCACGCATTGTCCCAAGGGGAAGCCTCCACTGAGCAAGAGCTGTCCCCAGGACAAGTTGGTAGCTACCATGAATTGTCCCAAGGGGAATCCTCCAATGAGCAGGAGCTGTCCCCAGGAGAAATTGGTAGCTACCATGAATTGCCCCAAGGCAAAGCCTCTAATGAGCAAGAGCTGTCCCTAGGACAAGTTGGTAGCTACCACGAATTGTCCCAAGGGGAATCCTCCAATGAGCAAGAGCTATCCCCAGGCAGAGCCTGTAGCTACCTAGAATTGTCCCAAGGGGGAGCCTCCAATGAACAAGTGTCGCCCCCAGGCGGAGCCTGTAGCTACCTAGAATTTTCTGACTGGGAAGTTGGTAGGTCCCAAAAACTATCTAACTGGGAAGAAAACAGTGAGCAAGAGCAGTCCCACGAAGTCAGTAACTACCAAGGACTCTCTGGCTGGGAAGAGTTGATTGGCCACGAGCATTTTGAAGAGGAAGATTCCATTGGCCAGGAGGTGTCCAAAGGGAATGGTGACAAACACTCCATGCAGTCCCACTGGGAAAATGACAAAGAGCTAATGCAGGACAGGTTTCAGGACAGGTTTAAGAGGACACATGTGAGTGTCCACAGCACTGGGGTCAAGCCCCTGCTGAAGGAGAAAGTTGAATGGGACGAACTGAGCGTCCTTGAACTGTCTGATGAAGAAGACAGAGGGCGAAGACTGGGAAGTTTTGCAGAAGATGGGGTCCCAGTGCCTGTCCCTCGGGAGGCTTGGGTTGATCCCCAGGCTCTTGAGCTGTGCCCCCAAGTGCCTCTCTGTGCCTGGCCTCCCCATCTGAAAGCCCAAACCCCCAGGGGACGTGTGGTGTCTGCTGCCTTTGAGGAGCAGGTGCCAGAGGCAGGCGCAGAGAACCCAGTCCTCTGCCCCAGCTGCTCAGCTGCCCAGCTGGGAGCCCAGACCCTCAGGTGGCAGCCAGCTCCCCACAGGAAACATCCCTCTCACTGCAGACAGGTGCTGAGGATGCTGTGCAGCCTGGTCTGCTGCCCTTGCCTGTTGCCACCACCGGAGCATTAGTGCCTGCTGCTGGCACCAGGCCGGGCACCATAGATGGCGGTTGGCCCGCAGCCTGCCCAGCGTCCTGAGGAAGCTACATGGGCTGCCTTTGCCTGGACATGTCCCTACAGCCTGAGAAATCCCTAGCTGCTATTTTAACCAACTATTACCGATGTGGCCAGACCCAAACCAGCACCCATGGAGGACATTTGGTGCCAGGTGGCTCAGTGGTGAATCACAGAGAATCATCAAGGTGGGAAGAGACTTTAAAAGTCATCCAGTCCCACTGTCACCTCGGCACCACCATCATCACCCAGAAACCATGTCCCTGAGTGCCACATCCAGACGACCGACTCTTGAACACTTCCAGAGATAGTGACTCCACCACTTCCCTGAACAACTTCTTCCAAGGCCTGAAAACTCTGTCAGGAAAAAATTGTTTCTGATATTTAATCTGAACCTCCCCTGGTGGAATCTAAGGCCATTTCCTCTCATTCTGAAAGGATTACATGCTGATCTTTTGGGATTTTATCCATGAAGAATGGGCACAGAGAGGAGGTATTGCTCTCAGGACTCCACTGCACACCACAGGATTGCAACATACACAGCTCATCCAAAACAAATAAAAACTGGGTTAAGAAGTAGTAGTAGTAAAAAAAAAAAACAAACCCCACACAAAAACCCCCCAAAACTACTAACCCCCCCCCCCAAAAACACAAAAAGAATAAGAATAGGAATAATAATAATAAGAGGAGGAAGATGAAGACATAGTAGTACTAAATAAGAATAATAATAAGGAGAAGAAGAAGACGATGTAGAAGAAATAGTAGTAAATAATAATTAGAAGAATAACAATTAGAAGAAAAATAATTAGAAAAAGAAAAATAAGACTATTACAAAGAAGTAGTAGTACTAAATAATAATAAAATCAAAATAAGTCTAGAAATAATAATAAGAAATAGTAGTAAATAATAATAATATCAAGTTAAAATACACATCCACACACCCTCTAGAATCACAGAGTGTTTGGGTTGGGAAGGGTCTTAAAGATACTCTAGTTCCATCTGATTACCTTCTGCTCTCTTTCTCTGTCTTTGACAGCTCTTTCCTATTTCTTTCTCTCCCTCTACTCGACATTTCTTGTTAAATAAAATCCATGTTAAATAAAATCTGTACGTTGTCATCATATGGTCTCATTTGTGCTTTGATTTGGGCAGAGGCATCTCTCCCTCATTGGATTCAAACACATTCTCTGCCCTGCCTGTCTTTATAGCAGAGGTGCTCCAACTCTCTGAGAATTTCCACCACTCTCTGAACTCATTCTAACACTTCCACATCCTCCTTATGATGGGGCCCCCAGACACAGATGTAATGTTCCAGGTGGGCTCTCACAAAAATGGAGGGCCACAATCACCTCCCTTCACCTGCTGCTCTTTGCTCCTTTCCATGCAGCCCAGCACATGGGTGCCTTTCTGGGCTGGGAGCACAGAATACCAGCTCATGCTGAGCTTCTCATTCATTGGCACTCCCAAGTCCTTCTCCTCAGCCCCTGTCCTGCTCAGCTTCCTGTCTCCTGTAAAGCCCGTGCTGAGGGGGAGCTCCATCCATTCTGTGTCATTGGCAAAGCCATTAAAGAGCCCCGGGACCAAGGCCCTGGGCGGCCCTGGGGGACACCCCTTGTCCCCTGTCTTCACCTGGACATGGAGCCACTGACCACAACTCCCTGGCTGCATCCATCTGGCCAATTCTTCATGCCCCTCACAGCACACTTGCCAAAGCCAGGGCTCTGCAGTGTGGGGCTCGGGGTGGAACTTTGTCCAAAGCCTCATAGAGACTCTGGGCACACCAAGGCTTGTCAGAGACTGAAATGTTATGGGTAATGGCTTAAACATTGCTATGACGCAGTTTTGGCCATTATGGCAAAATTGCATAAAGAGGCTGAGACCACTGAACTCACTCCTCCTTGACCTGACTGGAACTTTGGACTGTGACTTTAGCTGCCTAATAGAACAGACACTACTGTTCAAGTATTTCAGGTCCAGGAACAAGTAAACAAGACTAAGGGAGAAGGATGTATCCACAAGAAAGACAAACCCAGCAGCTGTCCTGAAAATCAGCTCTCACTGGATTTGGCCTCGGGGGAGGCCACAGCCCACAGGTTCATCTGCTGAAGCTAGGTTTGCATACACTCACCACCAATCAAGATGGGAGGAGGAGAGTTTTGGGGGTGTGGCATAACCTCTGGTCACAGGTAGGGACAAAGACGTTCCAGTTCTGGAAGACATCTGTGACAAGCATACGTCAGTGAATATCCATCCCTATTTCTCACCTACAGAGTGGTGTTATATTTCTCCTGTAAATATATGTATATATAGCATCCCTTAGTATCACATCCTCCATGAATGCTAACAGGTTCTGTTAGGATTTTTGTGCTGTCATGCCCTCTTTCCAGCTTGACATGTTTTTAAGATTTAAGATTATGGTGATCTAGGCTGCTTTAATCTGCATGACAGTGAAATTAAATAAACTGATCTTAAAAGGATACTTAGCTGCATCCATTTTGCTAGATCATATTTAAAGTTTCCTCTTGGGGTAGCACGACTCTGAAAACTCTTATAGGCTGGGAAATATTGTAGTTTTAAAGATTGTTACTGTACTTTAGTTCCTAGAGAATGGCATACAATGTGTACTTGATAATTTACACTATTTTCCCACTATATATGCTTTTAGCTAAAGCTGTGATACTTTCCTCTGCATTTACTAAACTGTAGCAAAATCTCTGAAGCGTCGGTAGTCTGGTTTTAACAACAGAACGTCTTTGACAGTGGTCAAGCCAGAACTGAAGAAGTTCCAAGATGAAAATGTAGAAACAGTGGTAATGCAAAGTCTTTGAAAGAAAGATATTCTACTATCTCTTCCCAGTACTTCCGATAGTGTTGTTCTGTCTCACTCATGTGCCAGTAATATATAGTTCATCTACATACAAGTCCTTTCAAATATTGGCCTTCGAAAGTGGGGACATTATTTTCCTTCATAGCTGCCAAAAGCAAAAAAAAAAAAAAAAAAAAAAAAAGGAAATATAGCCAGAAGACAAATCTCATTCAGCAACATACAAAGGCAACATCAAAGTGAAAATTGTTCATAGTTTGCATATGTAGCTGAAGTGGTGCTATGCTTTGCATCAAATATTAAATTTTCTTTATCTGTGCTGTGTTAAAGGCAATTGTGACAGGCTGAAACAGGTGCAGAAGGTATAAATAACATTAAGACTGGTCAGAAATTACTTGAAGTTAATTCTTGCCCTGTTACTTTCAGTTTCACAACCTCTGACATGCCAAGAGAGTCCATAAGCCAGGACTGTCACATGCCAACAGAGTGAAAAATGGACAAGACAGTAGAAGTGATTCACAAACCACAGCTGCTCATGTACACTATATGCCTTGTCACATGGATGCTGGCTTATAAACCCAAGTCCTTTAACAAACAACTCCTATCATCTTGCTGTAGAGAAAAAGCATCACGAAACTGAGTAATAACTTTTTGAAAAAGAAATAACAAATGTCTCCATTCTATCTCTATTTGAATCCAAGGCAAAGACCTAAAGCAAAAACCATAGGCTTGTAAGATACAGACTCCCACCAACCATTTTATTTTATATGTGGATAACTGTGTCCATCATCCAGTCAGTAATAAAGAGGCTACACCTGGACATGACCAGTTTTACACTGGTCTAATGCCAGTGCTGTGTGAAATTGAGAAGGAAGCCTAGGAGGTGCTGTCTAAAAAGAGACATTTTCCCCTCAGTGCTGAGAAGCATTCTCAAGATGGAGCAACAGAAGCACTGAGGAAAAGAATGATTACCTTGGGGTCACTGGACGAGGCTGTGTAGTATTTGAGCCCCTTTTAGGTTTGTTACAAATCACATTTATTTCTGAGGTCTGAGATCTGAGTACTGAGCCCAAAGGAAATTCCATATCATTTTCTACTTTAGAGAGTTTACTTTTACAGGGAAAGCTTTATTCCAGATTATTTGAGTAATCCATAGGCCCTGGTGTAATGGTAGGATCTTAATATTCTAGTGATTTTGGATTGTAACTTCAAAGAACACTTTTTTTAGTTTAGCTAGCCACTTGTGCGTCTTTACCTTGCCAAACCAATAACAGAGTCTAGATTTCACCTCAAAATATTGAACAATTTCGTTTTTAAGGAACCACCCCTAGTTCTGCACACAATCATGGCCTGTGTCTTGAAGCTACCAGCACCCTGACTCCAGCTGCATAGGCCAGCTGATGATGTGCACGGACAGCAAAATGAAAAGCACTCAATTTCATTAACTTCAAGCTTCATTCCTTTGACAACAGCATGCCTATCTTCATGCACAAGTCTCTGAACTGTTTCCTCTTTGAATTTAATTTTGAGAGAACAATTACATTCTGGTATCAGACATCTGGAGTTCTTTTTAAATCTGGGTTCAGTTTTCTGTTCTTAAATTTATGAATGACTAACAAAAGACTTTATCAGTAGTGAGTTTCACTTACATACCATTGTAATATTGGCAACCTTTAGTTAGCAGACGCATGAGCAGTTTATTTTGGCATGTGCTCCTGAAATAAATGATTCCACTTTCCAACTGCTACTTCCTACCCATACCTTCTCTCCTGAGCTGGCATCAATGTCCATGCAGCTGCATGGTGAACTGATATACTATCTCTGCAAAATTTTTTTGGCTGAAGATAGGTGTCTTTCAGCAGTTACCACATTTCATTGTGAGGCTGGCCACACTAACCACAAGTGCTTACAGAATTAAAAATGCTACATGTGTATCTCTATGGCAGCAAATGCTTTTGTTAGTCGTTTAATACAAGGCTAGTAATTATTAGCATCAGGTTAATTGAAATGTATCTGCACATTTTCAAAAAATGGGGTAATCACTAGCTGGTTATCCGCAATACTTTAAAGGTGTTCTGAATTTTGACAAGACTTGTAAGTGTAAATTCTTCAAAAGAGACATTAAATGTCCTCATTGCCGAAAGCACTTAAAGATGTGTGAAACTCAAGCCCACAGATACTATGCTGCATATATTAAGCAGATATGGTACATTTCAAATTTTAATCTGTTTTTACTTCTTGCTATCTAGGTGCACAGACATAAGAGGAGGTGACAAGATTATTCTTAAGACTAGCTGAAAATTCTGGCCAGCCAGGAAAAAAATGAAATTTGGTAGTAGTTTTACCCTTGCATCTCAAATGGAAAGGCAGAGAGACAATATTTTAATCAATATTCACTTGCCATTTCTACCAGTCCTGCAGAATTTGACTGAGGGTCATCAGCTCTCTGTAAAAGAGAAGGTTTAGAGTTCCCAGAATCCCATAAAGCTGCTGTACATTAGTACAGAGTAACCTTCTCTCAAGTTGCTACAGGTAGCACTATCGGCACACTCTTGAAACATTTTGTAGCCGACCTACACTCATTGCAAGGTGGGGAAAAAAGGGCTGCTGTCATTTGTCCTTCAAAGCAAACACCAACCAGAAGCAAGTATGTTCAGGTCCTCCTGCTGCCTGGAAAAAGAGGTTGCAGGTCTCTGTCAGTATATATATTCATTAAATACAACTGTTTAAATATTAATTCAAAGTAAAAATTTGAGGAGTCCAGGAGAAGTCCAGACTGAAGAAAGGGAGGCCAAAAGTCTTGAGGCTGTGCTGGAGGAAAAAAATGGAACATTCCCCTAACTGGGAAAAAAAAAAAAAAAAAAAAAAAAAAAAAAAAAAAAAAAAAAAAAAAAAAAAAAAAAAAAAAAAAAAAAAAAAAATTTT
>VZRN01006634.1:805571-853133 GCA_013397935.1 Dasyornis broadbenti | reverse complement strand
CTACTAGGCTCCTAAATAGTGGGCCTTTAAAATTGCATGGGCAAATGCCATTATAGCACCTTAGCAGTTACCACAGGAAATGTCCCAGCCCTGGCCATTATGGGCTGCAGACCTCTATAATGTGTAAACTAAATTCTTCCTTTTATGGTAAAGATTTATCTTGTTCAAATAATCTCAATATGCAGCTGTGATTAGGGGAGGCTGTTTATATTTGCACAATGCTGACCTTGACCACAGCAAAAGCTCCTAGGTTTTATTCAGTATTAATACAGTATATATTATTATGCAATAAATATATAATATGTATTATAAAGATACAATATGTATTAATTTACTCAGTGCTTTCAGTAGATAATTTTTTCTTTTAGGTACTACAAGAAATAATTTTGAAGGAAAAAAAGTGATTCACTTAGAATATGAAGCATATACTTCAATGGCAGAGACCGAAATAAAGAAAATATGCAGAGATGTTAGAATAAAATGGCCTTCAGTCAAACATATTGCAGTGCACCACAGACTTGGGTATGTATGTCCAGACCCCATCCTTCTGCAGCTGGAGTATTAATCCTTGTCTGGAGCATGGCTGTGCTTACAGAGTTGCACTACAGGAGTGTTTAGAGACCATAGTATGGCAAAGCTGGTGGCAGGATCAAGCTCTTGCTCTGGAGCTAGGTTTCAAATATATTATTTTCAAAAATGTGTATATTGGTAGTGGTTGCTGGAGCCTGCATTTAGCCTGGCAGGATCTTTGATGCTGGTGTGATGTTTTGACAGTGCAGAGAAAGAGTTGAAATTTCACTCCAGGGAAGGTGAGGCTGTTGATTTGTTTTGTTCTTTATTTTTAAAAGGTGTGAAGTTGGCAGCACTTTCTTTTTCTCTTCTTTCTCCTGTCGAGGCACTGCAGAATGTCCTTATTGTCAGATTTAAGTCAATTTATGCTATAAAAAGTCTTAAAGCTTAGGGTCTGGGGCATAGTAATTGCCAGCCACATTTGTGGGAGAACCTCCTGTTGTTCCTTGAGTCCTCCTGTTGTTCCTTGAGTCTTGGATAAGCATTTTCCTTTAGATTCAAAACATGGAACACTAGTGTCTGACATACTCTTGGGCCTTCGCTGTTCGTCAGATTTCTTGCTGAAACTAGCAGGATTTGCAAAAATCCTGAAGGAACTTAGGATGTGATTGCAAAGTGTAAGATTCTAGGTCTGGGGGATAGTTTCCCTAGATTTCCTCTACAGTCAACAAGAGAGGGTGATTGTCTTGAGGGCAACTCAAAGTGTTTAAGCTGAGATTTCTTCCTATGGACTGTGCTGGAGGAGTCTTTCTAAAGAGAGAGGATTGGGGGACGGATTTTGGGAATACTACAATTGCAAGGAGAAACACAAAACCTTGTGCTTCTTCTAAGTTTGGAACATTAACACACCAAGTAGGAAACTTCACAATTTAAAATCAGAATTCATTGAAAATTAGATTTCATTGCAAAATCTGCATAGCGTGAGGCACTTAATTTCTTCTTTCACAAATTCTTATGCAAACTGAGATGATTTCTTAGGTTTTCAGATAAGAACTGGCTGTTCTAACTTGTTATTGTTCATTATTAAGCCAGCTTCCAGTGAGTTTCCTATGTATTGTTGCAAGTTAACAATTTCCCCCTTTTAATTCCATAGGCTTAATTTAAAAAAAAGAAAGAATGGAAATAAAAAGCTTATGTCTGGTGGGTTTATGTATTCTAAAATGTGGAATTCTAACATCTGGTACTGATTTTGGTTATGGTTTTCTTTCTTTCAAAAAGTGTAAAATCTTTAGGATGTGGTTTGACACTTGCTCAGTATGAATGAGTCAGGAGAGCATGTGGCCAGAATACTGATGTGACATGGCTACAACTTTTGGGTGCTCTTGATGTTAAGTGTTAGCTAAAGCTGCTGTATTTCTTCTTCTCTCCCTAGTGTGGTTCCAATAACTGAAGCAAGTGTAATTATTGCAGTCTCCTCTCCACACAGAGCAGAATCCCTTGAAGCTGTAATGTACTGCATTAATACCTTAAAAGCATCCGTCCCAATATGGAAAAAGGTATGTTTGGGGACAAAAGCAAGTTTAGGCTGATGCTAGTCTTAGACATCTGGGCTGTCGTAGAAGCATTACGGGCAGCAGCTGCTCCTGGTGGGATGCCAGTGTCTAGCACCAGTGAGTTTTTTCTGATGCAGCCAGGCCCATATGTGGCAGGTAGAGCATCTGGAAGGTTCTCCTGTACCTGTACCATCCAGCTCCACTTTCTTTTGAAGCTGTCCTGGGGTCAAAGTGAAGGAGGCCTGAATTCTCCTCTTTTGAGTAGCAAAACTCAGTTCTGCACAGGCTTGTGGAAGAACTTTGAGTCAGCTTTGCTTTGGACAGCTTTGCAGCTCGCGAGTAAAAGGAGCATTTCTTGTCTTTCTCTTTTCCCCTCATTGCTGTGGCCTTGAGAAAGCACAAAGCATTAAGCAACTGCACACAATGAAGGGATGAGCAGAGGTCCCAAAGCTAGTATAGGCATACAACAGTGTGTGGAGAAACCAGCCCAGATATAGAAAGAGCCTTACTGTATAACTACAGTGTTACGTGCAAGTAATGAGTATTATCTCTGCCTTCTTTCCCTGGCAGAACTTCGTATGTGGTTAACAGTGATATTCTCTGAACTACTCGACTCTTCTGATACCTCTTTGAGGAGAATTAAATTCTGTGGTCTTAGAATGAATAATCAGGGATTCAGAATTTGATGCTTAGGACTAGACTGTAGCTGGGTAATCCGGTCTGCCTTAAGATCTAATACTAGAGTATTTAGTGTATTAATTAATTTTTTTTTTTGTATTGACATTTTGTTACATCTAAATACTCTTCTCAAAATGATGGTATAGTAGGTTAGTGTGTACAGTAGAGTACACACATAAATGCTGTGTACTCTACAGCTTTTACAAAATTTCTTCTAGAGTTGTTTGTTAAATTAACTTCAGTATAGGTGGGCTCTTTTAAATTCAGTGGGGATCAGCCCAAGGTTCAGCCAAGTCCATATGCTCTAAGGGTAATGCCCTCTTTTCTGCTTGCCAGCCAAGTGCTGTGCAGTCCCGCTGTGATCAGTAAATAATAACAGGATGGCTGTTGTGTTATTTGGCCTGCTTTGTGGCTGTGTGTAGCAGACTCACAATATTTCCTGTTCTTTGTTTATATTACAGGAGTTTTATGAGGATGAATATTCTTGGAAAGAAAACAAGGAATGCTTTTGGGTAAATTCAGAAAAATAACTGTACTCTTTTGAAAATAAAGCTCTACTCTTCCTAATGAGCATACTTACCTCTGAGTTTTTTACAGAGAATCTATATGTTTCTAAACAGTTTTACTAGATATTTCAGTCTCAATAATTTAGTTTGGACTGAGTGAAATGAATGAATATTAATTGGGGGTTTTAGCTCTTGACTCTCCTTTGAAATTGCATTTTTGTGCATTTTAACATGGAGTCAGTTTTTAAAACAGTCTTCCCTGAAATTCTTGGTTGCCAGGTGTTCAGAGTACTCTGTGATGAATACTATTTTAATGCTTTTACCTTAGTAGTCTGTGTTCTCTGTCAGCATGGGAGGTCACTGCAGGACAGTTGAATTTTTTTAAATCTTAAAGTTCAGAGAAGTTTAATTTTATATGACTGCAGACATAATTTGCAGGCTTTATGCTATTTTGATGTTCTTGTAATATGAAAGCTACTTGAAGTAGATGAACTATTTTGGTACAGACAGAGAAGAAAATACAAACTATACCCAAGAGTTATTAACTTTTTAGTAGTGGTTATGTTCCAGTAGCTCTGTCTCACAGAAACACCTTTTCTGCGCAGCTGATATTACAAGTCCATTGCATTAAAAAAATATGGATAGAGCTTGATTCAAAGTTAAATCTAATACTCTACCAGCAAAAAAACTTGCATTAGTAATAGCATGCCAACTTGTAACTACTTAATGGTGTCTGGATGAAATTTTGAAGGTGACTTTTTGGTTGTGTAGTTGTATGGTGCTGCAGAAAAAAAAAACAAACCAGCTATTATTACAAATAAACAACTGTAGGGTAATTAGTTTTAGTAATTGGACTTTATGTGATGTGTTAGGATTAAAAATCATCAAATGGAATAGTTTTTCATAGAAAAAGGAGTTTATTGAACTTACTGCAATTCATATATACATTTATATTCACAGTGAAGATTCCATTTAAATACAGTTTTTCTCTTTATTACTGTTTTGAAAACTAGTTAAATGAACTGATGTGGTATGCCTGGGCTTCACTGGAAGTAATGGGTTACCTATCTGAATAAGGTACTTTTATTTGTTATTCTACTGTGCCATGATAGTATTAGATGCTAAGAGTTCAAGGTCCCTTTGTGTGTGGCATTTCTACTGATGCTGAGAGGCAGTTTTATCTAGTCATCATTATCAGTGTAGACAAGGTAGATACAAGGGAAGTAAAAGCAATATTATTTGCTCTGTTTGCTCCTATATCATATATAGTTATGTATAGTCCAGGTGCAAAGTCATGTTCCTGAGTCAGGGCAATCCCAAGCACAAGTACAGGCTGGAGGGACAAAGGATCAAGACTAGCCCTGGAGAGAAAGACTTGAGGGTGTGAACAAAAAGCTCAATATGAGCTGGCAAGGTGCACTTGCAGCCCAGAAAGCCAGCTGTGTCCTGGGCTGCAGCAAAAGCAGCAGGGCTAGCGGGTCAAAGGATTTGATTCTGCACCTCTACTCTGCTCTTAGGAGACCCCACCTGGAGCACTGCATCCAGCTCTGGAGCCCCCAGAACAAGCAAGATGTACATTTGTTGGTATGAGCCCAGAGGAGGGCCACTAAGTTGATCAGAGGACTGGAACATCACTCCTATGAAGACAGGCTGAGAGCTGGTGTTGTTCAGCTTGTGGAAGGCTCCAGGGAGACCATACATCACCCTTCAGAACCTAAAGGGGGCTTACAAGAAGTTTGGAGGGGGAGTTTTCACAACAGCATGCAGTGATAGGAAGAGGGAGAATGCCCTTAAACTGAAGTGTGAGAGTAAGGTTTAGATTAGATATTAGGAAGAAATTCTTTACTGTGAAGGTGGTGAGGCACTGGGACAGGTTGCCCAGAGAAGTTGTGGATGTCCCATCCCTGGAAGTGGTCAACACCAGGCTGGATGGGTCTCCGAGTATCCTGGTCTAGTGGAAGGTGTCCCTGCCCATAGCAGGAGGGTTGCAACTGGATGATCTGTAAGGTCCTTTCCAGCCCAAACCAGGCTTTGATTCTGTAAACATACAACACACTAGTGAAGCCTCAGCTGTATATTCCATTTTATTGTGTCTGCAGTAAAAACTCTACAAACATCTGGTAGCTGCACAAAGTAAAATGAGGAAAGTAGGCGATGATCTTTTTTTTCCTCCACAGTTTTTAATCACTTTTAATACTTAGTTACTGTATCTGAATTAAGTAAATCATAATGAAACATACAGCTTTAGGCAGAAATGTAGTTAATCTGTGCTTATTAACTTACTGATGCACTTTCCTCAGTGGAAGTCAGTCCTGCCTCCGCAGGACAGCAGCTGCTCCTTGCGTGCTTACAGATACACACCCTGCAAACCATGTGGGCCCTATTATCTAGGCAGAGCTGGTCAAGTTGAAGACTTGAGTTTTCCTTTGTTTTGGAGGTTGGAGAGAAGCCCTCTGCTGTTTGAATGCCATTTTTACTGGGAATTGGACAGAATCCTCAGCACAGGTAACTTCCTCTGTGAAATAATTATTTTTCTCTTTAGAAGAGAAAGAAATACATGAACTTCTTCATATTTGGTAGTCATTTTTCCATGTTCATGTTTGCTGTTACCATGCAACTAATTAGTGTAATAATTTCACAAAAATAAATGTTTAGCTTATCTTTCACTGGATGGTTTATGAACAAAATAAAACTTACATAGTGCTTGCATACTAATGCTGTGCTCTGATACAGTGAAACTGGTATTTAGAATAGTTAAATTCTACTTGGGACCCCATGATCCGGGGCAATTCCTGCATTGCTATAGTGTCTCTTTAGTGCCTTTCTAGCACTGCAGTCTCCTGGAAGATTTCTCCAGGGTGACCTTAAGTGCACCTTCCCCATCAGCAATGCAGCTGGGAAGCAGGGTGCAGAAAAGAAGAGAGAATAATAGTGCACTTCCCCACAGTGACCAGGAACAATGAATGGAAGAAATGTTGTACTGAGTCACAGCTGAGTGTTACAATGTGTGTATGCTGCCATGGTAAAAACAATGAAATGTCATTTTGTGTCCCTAGCTGTGCATGAGGCAAGTACTGCTTTGTTCTGGAACAATGATATATCAGTCTTGTGTAACTTTGGGTTCTTCAGCTGGCATGTAAAAGCGAAATGGAAATGTCTCTGGGAGGGATGGTGTGCTAATTAGAGGTAAAATATATCTCACTGAAATTTAAATCCATACTCTGAACTTAGTGTTCTGTCTCCCTCTGTAGGGCTACTCTCTCTGCAAGGGCAATATTATCGTAAGAGGGCAGATTACTGTGTTCTAAGATAACTGCCTAAGGCTGTGTCTGGAGTGACCTAGAAGTGTTTCCAAATTTCCACGCCAAGGGATGAATCCCAGCTGTGTCTCACTGTGTGTTAGGAAAAGATGTGGCTGCACATGTCCTGCTGTCCACACATGCAGAACTACAGTGCTGGATGAGGGCTACTCTGTGTTATGGTGAGGTCCATTGAGTGGAATGATAGAGAGCTGCAGATCTGTCTATCTGCAACAAAGTCACAGCTTTCTGGAATGAGTCCAGCTATCTCTGCCTTGTTGATAGGGAAGGGTAATCCCACCTCTCCATGAGACCAGCTATGTTGAGTTGGTGGCTCTGGTACAGCGGCATGTTCCCAGAAACAAATGCTGCAGGCCCAGAGAGTCACCATGTGATTCCTGTAGAGATCTGCCAGATGAGGGCTGTCTGTGGAAGGGAAGTGCGTTTCTTCAGAGCAATAATTTGGCCTGAAAAGATGTCTTAGTCTTGGCTGGCAAAATTTCAATACACTGATCCACCCCTTTGTCTGGCCGAACATCCATATACCAGCATTGATTAATTTTAAGAGTTTCCTTTCCTGATTTTGAGCATTGTGCTCTGTTCTCATGAGAAGCTCAGCCTGATGCATACGATGAAAGCAGTAACTGATGGATTGACACACAATAATGGGCGGGGGGGGAAGGCAATTGTGTTATAAGGCGCCTACCCAGGAGATGGCAGCCGAGAGATGGCTGAGCGGGAGCAGTGGCTCCTGGCCTGCTCAGGTGTTGGCCGTGCTGGGAAATACAGGCCCTTGCTTCAACTGTTGCTCATGAAAGTGTCACTGTTGTGCTCAGGAATGAAGCCTTTAGATTGCTCAACTTGGAACTAGATTTTTGGCATTTCTCTCAGCTCAGTTTATGCACAGCTATTCAAGTAAGTTGTAGTTTTATAGAGTAGCACATTCATTGGCTGCTTCAGAAGCATTAAAAAGAAAAAACTGCTAAATCTAATTATTAAGAAATCATATGTTAAAGCAGACAGTGCTGCCCTTATCCCCTTAAAATGCTCTGAAAAATAATCTTGGGCATTAAGTGCCATTAAGTACCATTAAGTAGTCTGTGAAGGTTAGTGAAGAGAGCTCAGAACAGGCTGATGACTATAAATGACCAGTTTCTTTGAGTACCATGGGCCTGTTTTTTGAAAAACAAACACGCCATAAAATTTAATCTTATCAAGTGTTACAAAAATTAACATCATGATGTATCATTAGAGCAGTTCTTTTTCTAAAAGTTCCATTTCAACTATTTTAAGAGGCAAATACATTTTAAAAACTGCTAGCATACCAAGGGCTGTGATTGCATACAAATAATTGACCAATTAACTAAGGACAGAAAGGTTGACTTGAAATATAGGACTCAACTTTTCTGAAGCTATGAAAATGTACACTTAATTACTTTCAAAGGCAATAAAAAATTGACGCAGTTAGCTATAGTTTTTGAGATGCATTTTCATAACTTCATTTTTTTAAGTCTTTCATTTGAAAGCTTTTGTTGTAGTTCAGTTTTGGATGTAAAGCACACCCTGGAGTGCTTTAACCCCAGTCAGCAACTCAGCCCCAACCAGCCAGTCACTTATTCTGCCCTGCATGGAATGGGGGAGAGAATAGGAAAAGTGAGACATCTTGTCGGTTGAGATGAAGACAGTTTAATAGGGAAAGTAAAACATGATCATGCAAGTAAAGCAAAACAAGGAATGCATTCACCACTTCTCATCAGCCGGCAGGTTCAGTCTTCCCCAGGAAAGCAGAGCTCCATCTTATGAATAGGGGCTTGGGAAGATAAACATCAAACTCCGAATGCCTCCTCTCTTTCTCCTCCTTCTCCTGGCTTTATATGCTGAGCTTGATGCCATATCCCCATGGTCAGTTGAGAGCTCTGTCCTCTCCCACCTTCTTACGCCCCACCCCAGCCTCCTCACTGGTGGGGTGGGGTGAGGAGAAAAAAGGCCTTGAAACTGTGAGCATTGCTTAGTGACTGGTAAAACATCCCTGTGTTATCAACAGTTTCTGGCACAAATCCAAAGCATAGCCCCATACCAGCTATTTTCAAGAAATGTACCTCTACCCCAGTCAAAACCAGCACACACATAAGTCTGTATATAAGGAATCTGGCTTTTAATTCTGCAAAACACAGACTTGGTGAAAGAGTTTTGTGCCTTGAAATTAGGTTCATCTGATATTGTATTATGGAAGTGTTAAAATTGGTAGCCTACCTGAATGTTCCTGTATCACTGTTAAAAGTATGGACGAATTGAAAATGGAAATTAAAAGCTCTATGAAAGCTTGTGAGTTCTCAGGTGATAGTTTCTGACAAATTGTCTTCCTATCATCTTTCTATTCATAGCCAAGTTCCTCCCTCTCTTTCTTTGCCACATTGTTCCTGCTGGAAAGTAGAATTCAGCTTTTCCAACATGCTGTGGGGTGTAGCCAGAGTCATGACATGCTACTGCTGACCAGTTCAGTAAATAGACAAAGTGCAGAGGCTGGTAGAATGTGGTGTAATTTTAGATACCAGTGATGATAACCCCATGTTTATAGGAAGGCCTGGCCATGGTAATGTTTTAACACCATCTATTCAACTAGAGCTTTCTAAATCTTTTGCACTTATGTGAACTGCTTTACACTACAGTACAGTTTACTGTTAGTGTTACACTCCTCACTGTGATCTACTAGTCTTCAATTGCAGTTTCTTGGTATACCTAGCAGAGTCATTCCCTTAGGGTTCTTACTGTGTGCTACTGGAACAAAGACATATATAACTCCATTTTATGCAGGACTTTTTCAGTAGCATTGCTTCTCTTTAAGGCGCTGTTTAAAAATAAATGAGTCTGCGTTCAGCAGTAGTCTTGGGTTTTATTGTAGTAATGCTGTTAGGCCCTCAGACAGGCCACCACAGTGATACAGTCCCTGCTCCCATAGAGCTTACATGCTAACTTTTAGAAGTCAACTTTATCATAAACTCTTGTACATCTCAAATTTATACATAAGCTTTCATGTATAAAAAAAAAAAAAACAGCTCTGATTTTGGACTTCATTCTAGTACTTCAGGCATTCAGCAGCTAGAATTCAAAACCAGAATCAGATATAACTTGGGTTTGCTGAAGGTATTGCTTTCTTTGCTGCAAGCACAAACAGAAGTACATGCTGAAGCTCAAAATTTCAGAATATTTAAAACATGCGGTTTCAAAAAAGTAAATTTTAAAAAAACCCCTTACACACAATACAAAATATACATAATATTTCCAGTATTATTTGCGGCTGTGCCAACTTAAAAGTGCAATAGACTCACCCATTACAAAAACTGAATTAGCCATTTAAGTATTAATTGTAAAAGAAAAATAAACTAGTAACTTGAAGTGGTTAGGATACAAAAACCTTACCCATTGCTATGTCTCCCCTTTATTTTGGAAAAGCAGTATTGTGTCCAGGCTGGGAAGGAGAATTCTATTGTCCATATCAAAATATAACCCAGTGAAGACTAGTGAGTAGAATCATTGCTACCTGATTGACAAACTAATAAATCCCCAATGAAGTTGCATATTGGATATTGACCTGTACCTCCCACTGAAGGCGGAAGAAGGAAATCTGGGTGAATGCCTGAATTTCCCTTGCAGGCAGCACCAGAAATTGCAGATTCTGCCATCTGGTGTATTGTAAAATTCCATCTCTGCTCTGGAGTACATGACCCTGATTATGTAGGAGCTTCCCACATATATGGCTGTAAGGGTTATTTTTTTCTGCACAAGTTTATATAAGAATTGAGGCAGACAAAATTTCTATCTTTACTTTCAGAGCATTTTCTCTCAAGGTTAATAATTACAAGTCAGGAGCTTATTCTTTAAATTTATGCAATTGCTATTCTTTTCCTCCCACTTTTTAAATAATTGTTTTGGTCACAGACTCAGCTGATGGCAAGAATCTTGTTTGACAATTGAGATAAGAATCTGACTTGTTTTTCAGAATGTTAAAAAAAAAACAACAAAACACCCCAAAACATAACAGTTCATAGATAGAAAATAAATTCAAAACACATATAAAACTACACTGAGCACAATCCAGCTGTTGCTGCAAATGAAGCTCCTATTTGCCAAAGAGATGGTTGGCTTTTGACTGATTACCTATTAAAAAAGACTGAGTAAAACTTTCAAACATGCTGAAGCCTAGTCCCTCAGAAAATAATGGAAAAGTGCCTAAGCATAATTACAATCCAGCTTTGGGGTAAATAAAACATGACTTTGTGTTCTCAGTCAGGCACATTTGCATGTTTTACTCTTCAAGTAAATCACCTCAAGTTGGAAACAAATCTCACTTGCATGGCTGCATACACAAGAAAAACACACACATCCTCTGTCACAATCAATTGTAAGTGTAACTGCCAGCCGTGAGGGAGAAAGGCAGCCAAAGGCCAATTCCCCTGAGAGTCTGGCAGCATGGGCCTTTATAAGACTGAGCTTTCATTATAACCAGGCAGCATAACAGCATGTGATAAACTTGAGGTGTGTAACCAACACGAAGTCACCCAAGTGTTGTGCTTAGAGCTCATTACAGAACACTACAGTACTTCACTCTATAAAACATAACTTCATCAAGACTTGAACAGGTGGGACCAAATGAAATGTGACAGGTAAGGAGGTTGTACTGAACTTTGGTCTCCTGGAGGGCACTGAGATGCTAAAGAAGTAAATGCAGTAAACATTTTACAGAGCTTAGATCTTCGCTATCCCCTTTTGTATCGTGCATAACTCCATAGTCAGCTATCCCCTTTAGTTCACTCTATGCTTTGAGTCTTGCAAAATCTTTCAGGACAGAATTAAAGGCAAGATCTTGACTGTCTTTCTTTTTTATGTCAAAAGCCAAACTGATATCAGAGGGACCGAGCGCATAAATGCCAGCGTAACAGTAGTGGTAGTGCTTGTCAAGATGAAAACCAGTAATAGCATTGCAGAGAACATATTGTAAGTGATTATGAAATTCATGTTTTCGTCTCAGGGAGAAACTATGCAGAAGAGAGTTATACATACCATTTGGCAGGATTTCCCCAAAACAATATCCTTCAGTATTTAGTTGTGACCTTAGTGCAAGAAATACAGTGAACTTTTGGAAGACTTTGCCCAACCAGTTGTCCTGTAGCACCCAGACAGACATCTTCATACACAGTTTCCAGTTTAAGCAAAGGTTTGCTGGTGGAAATTATGTTTCTAAAACAATAAGAATGGAGCTAGTCAATGAAAAAATTACTTTTTTTCTCCCAGTCTGGAAGCAGTATTCACCACACATTCATCATCAACTTAATAGAAAATGTCCTTTAACACATATGGTACTTGTCAACTGAATTACCAATTGATGCTGTTCCGCAATAATCTGAAATAAACTGTTCTGTTTCACTCTGCAGTGGATCAAGAGAAGGGTTGCTGGCACAGTATGTTACTGTATACCCCGGACCTGCCAGTTCTAAGGGTTAAGTTTGTTTGAAAGGCAAAAATTTACAAGAAAAGGCACTGTAAATAATTTTTGAAAAAACCAAACTGTCCTGCAGTTACTCTTAGAATAGAGTAGAATCTGTAAAATATTTTCGTCTATAAAAACAATTTCATTAAAAATGTTTAAATGCTGCTAAGCTTTAAGGCACTCCAGCTGAAGAACTGACTGATCACAACTACTGTTGGTGGCTTAGGTCTCCTCTTCATCCATGTAACTCATCTTCAGTCTTTGTCCTTTGTGAGTTCTGCAATTTCATCGACATCTTCTATATCCTGTGTCATTTTCTCATACTGTCTCTTGAAGAAGCCAAGCTGTGAGAAGTATTAAAATAACACCACATTGCAGTCAGTCATTGATAATTCATTTCTCAGCAAAGCTAAGTATTGTGATGGTATAAATGCACGTGTACATGCCCACATTACAGAGTTTGATTTGTAGCCTCTAAAATGAAAGGAGCTGGGTCCTAAACTCCTGGCTGGTGCAACTAAGTGCTAGAACAGCAGTGCTGATTAGCCCGTTTTCTCCCTGCCAAGATACAGACATTTCCATGATGCCTTGGTGTGCCAAGGAGCACTTCAAACGCCTATGCCCTGGCACGCAGAAAAACTTTCCCCTTTATCTAGGTAACCTTTGTAATTTGCTTTGTGCCCTTGCCCTTTCTCTGTTCTTTTGTCTGTTCAGTCTATATCCTTGCCCACCTTGCTTGTAATCCCCACCCTTGTCCAAGTGGGAATTATCATGGGGGTTAGAGCCCAACTGGGCTAATATGGAAGGAGGCACGCAGCGTCAAAAAGGAAAAAGTAAATGCCGCAGCCCTTGTTTTGAAAGACTGGCAATTCATTTATCATCTTTATGTTGTCAGTTTCTTTGAGAACTCATTTCATAAACCCTTCTAAAATACATCAAGAGTGTAATGCCAGTGCAGTATTATTCATACCACCAAACTGCAGATGTAGTTTTGTTTCACACCAGAGAAGAGAGATTCCAAAGAAAATAGCTCAGATGTATTTATCCTTTTCTGTCTGATTTAAAGAATAGAAATGCCTACTTACTTTCCACAAAACAGCAACCAGTACCAACAGCAAGAGGAGTCCAGCCAATATGCTGCCAATCACAACACCTACTGGTACCTCAGCTTTCTCATCGGGCTTCATTATTGTAACTGGGATCTGAAAGCAGAGAGATTGTGTCTTAGGAGTTAATGTTAGCTGCAAATAAAGTAGGGTTTGTAAACCAAGGACCAAGAATATCTGGACTGCACACATTCCAGGATCAATGACTGGAACACACCAAACAATTACAGCCCTTTCACTGGTCTCCATGGGTGCCTGGTTGCACCACCATGGCACACAGCAATACCAGCTAAGGACCAGGGGCCCTCATCGCTCTTGGCTGTGCATAACAGGCAGAGAGCCAATCTCTCCTGCCTGCTGCCTCTCCATTAACTTTCAGAGACGCCACACACCATCACTGTGTAAACAGTCAGGTTTACATGAGGGCAGGCAATAGCCTGGGGGACAGCCCCAAAATCAGACTTCTGCTGGAGAACTACTTTCCAGCAAGCATTGTCAGTGCCTATCATCTGTGGTGGGCAACTGTAGGAGGTAGTACTAATCCCTGAGGCCAGACACTATCACATTTGCTGAAATTCCAGCCCTCCTGCCGGGCAGACACCTCTGTGTCCTTTGCCTGCTGCTCCTACCTTTTTGTGAAACCACTAATGACTTCATCTTCCCGTGTTGATCTGTGTTCTCCTGGGTCAACTGCATGAATTTGCTGCAAGATGTATGGGTCAAACAGGAGCACTTCTAGCACACCTACATTTCCTGAACCACAAGCAATACCAGAGAGCTCCCAGAAGAGCATACAATGTCTGGAAGTAAGTTTTCAGGTGATACCCTATCTGGATCAGGTATAACCAAATATATTATTTCTTATAACCAAGTTTCTTGGGGAGACATTGCTATAATATTTATGAACTGTCAAATTTTTGGATTTAATCTTGGAACGATGTGCATTTAGATGAAAGTCTTTTTTCTTCCTGAAACGTGATAAAACAAGTCACACTGGTTTACTTTCTCAGGGTTGCTTGTTTGGTGCATTTGTCTGGAGTAATTTAATCTTAAGCTTTCTGGGAAACTTGCACTGGACTGACATCTCAGTGATTTAAGTAATTTCTGCTGGAAGGCTCCAGTGTTGTGCTAGGTGTGGTTATGTGTATTCATTTCATGAAGGCAGGATGGCTTTGTGTTATTTTCTAACTGAATGGCCGTAATGATGATTCTAGCAGGTTAATGTTCTGTCTCCAGCTGGCAGTCCTTTCCAACTTGGAAAAAATCTGAAAGCTTTTACGTAAAAATACCTAAGCAGCTTCTCCACATACCATCACAAGGCAATATTCATCCATTTGGCTAAACAACAACCCAGTTCATCCAATGTAAAAAGCCAATTTCCTATATGCAGTTTGCCTAGTAATGCTTTCTCCATTAGATTAACAGTGAAGTGGCACCGTTGGAAAGGAAAATTGATGCCTAAGAACAAATTATCTTTCCTGAAGTTAAGCTGTGGTCAATAAGACACAATGACTGGGATTCACCTCATCTAGTGTTATAACATGGTTCCTTGACTTTGAAAGGAGGATAGGCTTTTTTAGGGCCTAATTCACCCTAGTTGTTTTCAGGATCATCTTTAAGATGAGATGAAATGCATTTCAGAAATACCTGTTCTTTCCAGGGACTAGAGTTTATAGAATGTAAATGACTAATGCAGATATTAAATTGAATGAACCCTACCACATCCATCATTAACAGGGTAAGTAGGGAAATAAGCTGCATTTGCTTCTGTTCCCAAGGAAATGTGAAGGGTGGATTAGGTATCCTTGTTGGCCTGACAAGAAGTAAATGTAGTGCTGGATACTGATTCTAAAAGTCAAACTGTCTGCCCTAGGGAGAATGTACCTCAACAACCTGGCACATTTACCAAGACTTCTCACAGAGCTATAGGCCACTGAGTAAGGATCAGGCTGTAAGTCACTAAAAGCCACCTTGTTTCTTAGGAGCCCTGTGGATAACAGTTATGGTCTGTTCAGCTACTGCCCTAAAGGTGTAAAAGTCCCAGCTGCACATGTGTCAGTGACTGGGGGAGGAATTAACTTTTTGTCTGTCAACTATCATTTGAATAATTACATTCTAGTTCTCCCAGTTCTTGCCAGCAGAACTTCTGGTAATGTAGATTTAACAGTACCATGTCTCAAATGTGGAAAAATACTTAAATAATACAGGGATTATGAGATACTCCAAAAGCCTGTGCAATTGTCTGGATTATTTGCATTGTACAGTAATGAGTCTCAGCTCCTAATAGAAATAATACCATGCCAAACTGAAGCACTCAGAACACTTGAAATACTGGCATGTAATTTTTCTGCAAAAACATGTTTCCTTTATTCTTCAGGCACTGGAGGTTTTCCTGATTACAAAGTTGTTTATTTAGAGGTTCTTCACAAGAAATAGAGGGATCCATGAGAAACCAAGGATTAAAAATGGTATTGGATAATGGTCTTACCACCACAGTGGGACAGATCAATCAATAACTGCTTCTGTATATATTTAGTTGAATTCTGCTTTGCCTGTGAATGGGCTATGCTGCACACTCTTACAGATACTCATTTACTAATTTGCATTTTGATCTTTAATGGCCTTGGTTATTTTATGGATAAAACAGGCTATTAAATCCTGTAAAAATAAATCTGAACTTGGTACTACAAATGGAAGGGCGTTCTTCTACAGACTAAGAGAATAAGGTATCTTTTATTGCAACAGTACCAAAGCACTACTGTATTCTTCCAGTGTTTTTTATGTTTGTATGTAGCAGATGGAAAGCTTGGGAGAAGAATTCTACTAATAAAGCAGTGGTTTGGAGACTTCTCTTGAGACTAGCTATGTTCACATTGTCCATATGACAGCTATTTCAAATGCTAAAAATATTCCACATTCCATTACAAATGAGATTATTTTCTGGAGACCTTTTCCAAATATTTGTCTAGAAACACCAAACTGTATATGCTTATAGAAGTAAGTAAGACTATAAATCAAATTTGTGAACATCTTTCCCAGAGCTCATTTATCTATAACAATTAATTCCATTGCAGAAAGGAGTCCAAATTTCGATCTTTATATGAACAGGAAGCTATATGAATTTCAGAAGTTTCTGACTTTTTCTCATAGTTCTACAATTTATTTAAGACCTACAGGTTTTAACTATGTCTGGTTTATATAGCAGTGGGCTGAAATGAAAACATTTTAATAACATAAGAGAGCTGTATTTAGTCAGAAGGATATATTAGTTCAACATAATCAAATTGCTATGTACTCCTAAAGGAAACTGAAAATTAAATACTTTAATACAGTCAAAGATGGAGAAGATGAAAAAATATACTTATCTATCACTTACAGTTAGGGTATTCTCTCCAATTATAAATAACTCAGGGTCATGTGTATCAATTTTTGCCTCTGCAGAGAGTTGTAATGTCTGGAAAGTTAACTGAAAGAGAAAATTAAAACAACTGTAAAGCTGTTGTAGAGCAACTCAGTTAGAATGTAGACATCTTAAAAGATTCTCTTGCCTTGAAATTAAGACTTTGCAACCAGAAAAAAAAAATCATAATATTAAGAAAATTAAAATTATTTTTTTATTTCACTTCAGCTAACATGTCCATCAAAGTAATAATGTATCAGTAATCCACTTAGCAATGTCACTGGGGAACTGGTTTTTCTTTTTCTTTAATGTACAGTTCAAGCAAAACAGAAGGAATTATTTACATAACCCTTTTTATAGTTATTTCAAAACTGTCACTGCTGCTAGCAGGGAAGAGATGGGGAAAAATAACAGTGAGAAAAGGAGACACAGCAACAAAAGACAGATGGGAATGGCCTTTGAAAGAAATGGAAACTGGATGTTCTTTAACTTGCCCCTGCCCTCACCTCTATCCAATGCTTCTGTTTTTCCCCATTTATTTTTTCCTATCACTATGTGTTCCTCTCCACATCTCAAATTCTGACATAGCTCTCTCAGCTTAAACAGAGATGACAGAAATTTTAAGCCAATTCCTTTTTGAAAAAGGACCTTGTGCCAGATCCCACTTCCCTCTGTGGATGTACTGGGAGGAGAAGTGCCTGGCTGTGTAGACGCTGACAGTTCACTGTTGCTCTTCTCTTACAGCACTATGAGGAATGGCCTCAGATTCATGCGAGCATAGGAGCCCTCTCGAGCTGAACCAAAAGCAATGCCTGCTCTGTCATTTTGCCGCCTCAGCCCTTTCTCTGTGGCAGGGCCCGGTACCATGGGCCTGACATAGGACACAGGCAGCTGTGGGTCTGCAGCAGCCAACACACACCAAACTGTCTCTGCACCGTAAGTTATTTGCATCCCTGCACTGTGGCCATCTATCCAGGTGGTGTCTTCTGCATACCTAAAAGTTTGGAAACACACCTGAGCTCTATTCAAAGCACCTCAATTCCTAAACACATCTTTATTCCTAATCTTCTCTTTGCTTAGCAGGTACTGGCAAGCCTGCTAATCCGCTTCTTGGACAATGGCTGATTGCCACTAAATAGAAAGGCTGATGATGTGCATTACTGAGTGGGTGCTTGCAAGATTATTTGCACTGAATTTTGACAATCAAATAGAAAATTACAAAATGGGAGATGCGAGGAGAACTGTAATACACACTCTTTCTTTCCAGACGGCCAGTGGTAAACAAACCATTTTCACTCACTTTTTTGTGAGTGTAGTAACCTTTTGTTGATGTCTCCACCTTCTGCATACCTGACAGGACTAACAAATGGTCTTGACCTAGCTAGCTAGAAAAATACAAACTCCAAAGACAGACAGATGCTTTTTGTCACACACCTCCATTACACATTTTACAATATCAACTTGACCTTTTCCTTTTAAGAGCTGAATGCTAAAGCTGACAACAGCCCTGCTGTTAAATGTCAATACCTGCCACGAGATTTGCCAGACACACTAAGGGGACTGCGTCATGTTCCTGATGCATTAGGCATACCCAGGTCTCCGAGACCGTTTGGTTGGTTGCCTAACTAAGAAGCAAACATGGTCTAACTTCAAAAGTCTGGTAACTCATGATGAGTTATATCCTGGAAGACACATTGTGATTTAAAATGGGAAGGCTGAGATATTACTGATGGATATTTTAAGCATTCTGTAGGTCTCTAAACAAGAATTGTTTCTTTGACATGTACTCTAATAAAAACAAAAAATCAATTAAAAATGTTTTCCACACTTTCTATACCAAATAAAACTGGCAGCACTAACACAGTTTTGGTATTTTGATGTGACTTAAAATGATCACTATGTAGGCTGTGATGTTCAAAAGCTAAAAGCACGATTATTTTACAGGCTATGATGATACTGTGCTCTGCTGTCCTATGATGAGTTTTGTGGAAACTGTAGTTCCCCTAGAATGAATGTAACAGATGTAGGAAATGTACTTTTCAGTTGTGAAGATTGTATTATCTTAGTATTTTATTAGATTCTGTGCTGGACTGAAGTTTTATCAGCTCCTTTATGCAGCCTCACTACTTTTAGGTTCAAGTTTTCAATCTGGAAAAACACAAACCAATGTAAAGTAAAGGAAGTTCTTTCTAGATTGTAAGGTCTCTTTACCAAACTTGGAAAAATACCAGGAGTTTGAAAATGCATGAGAATTGGATCCTCCATAAAGATGCAGCTGATACTCACAGCAGCAAAAGTTCCATTCCAGATGTGGGTGGACACATTCACAAAGTACTCTCCCTTCAGCGTAATGTCTTCCAGTTTGCATGTGATGGTACTGCACTTCACGTTCGTACAGTTCTTCCAGGGGAAACAGCAAGAAGAGACAACAGCATGCATTAAAAATACACTTTAAAAAATGTTCTTTGAACATCCAGACTTTTTGCCTCTGCCTTTGCCATTCTGTGCACACAAATGAAGTGCTTGCAGGCTGTGCTAAAGGATGTGCAGTATCTGTGAGAATACGCACAAGCTGAGCCCCTGCTCTGTGAATGAGAAATGCCACCCCATCACAGCTTTCTTCACAAGTACAGCAATGGGCTTGGAAGGATCAGCTCTGCTTCCTTGTCCTGCTTACTGCAGCCCTGATTCTTACTCACCAGTTCTTTGGAAGCTCTGAAGTTCTCCTTCGTAAAAGATGGAGAATAAGGTCTTTTCCCTATTTGCAGTGGATTTATCTGAGATTCACAAGTAACACCTCTGGCCTAGGAAAGATGGCAGAAATGAGACAGAATGCCATGATACTCAGGAGTTTATAGTCATCATAATAATATATATTTCTGGGATTAGATGGTGGCTGCTAAATGCTAGATTGTGAACACTGAATTCTTTAGGAAACTAAGAGAGACTGGATGTGCTTTTGGTCAGAAGTAAATGGTTTTTAGGATAATTTTTTTTTCTCACTATATTGACCTGAAGGGTTTTTCCTCAACTAAGAATTTAATTTTTATGATAACTTTCCCAGGAACTTGAAGAAAGTCCTAATTGAAGAGCTCAAGATACTCCACATCTGCCAAGTAATAGGCTAGTCTACTGCTGGCATTGTGGTCCCCCCTTTATGAAGGGACGAGGACAAGGGGCATGTATTCTCTTAAACTAAGCCATAATATTGGGGAGATAATTAACATTTATAATACTAATAAACCCCTAAAACACAGTTCCGTTCTGTACCTCATTTGTGGTGACTCCAGTTAGGTACATCAGTGGGTTGTCTTTGCTGGTCAGTTCTGGAAGATTGATTGTTACAGATGCCATCTTTACTGGAATATTTCCTGTTGTTATCTGCAAAACAAATAACTCAAAAGTTAGTTCAGGTAGCTATGCTTATATATACATAAACTATTTGATATAGCAAGAAAATTAGAGATAACGGATAAGCATGGAAGAACCGGACTCCTTTTACATCAATATTTTTTGTACTAAGACACTAGGGTAGCAATCTTGTGAATAGTAAAGCAGAAAGCATACTGTATAGCTCCAGGTTCCTGTCTGCTTTCTTAGCAAAGCTCATATTAACTGCATGAAATATGTTTTGAAAAGCAAATATTATGCCACAGCCAATAGGCCTGTTTAGTCCTTTGGAGTAACAGTTACAGGAATGGAAACAGAACATAATTTAAGTTTCTTCCACGTTGCATATTTGGATCTAAGTTTTTTGTGTGTTATGTAATAAGTGCTGTGATTTGGCTAGATCTTGCATCAGGTTTGAGCCCTTAACCCTTGCCAAACTTCAAGTTTCAAAGTCCAAACCTGCAAAGACTTGTTTTTCTTTATCAAGTTGTCAGGAGACTCTGTGAAAAAACAGTCCAAGTTGGCCTAAAGTTAAGCATTAATCATCTTCTAAATATGTAAACAGTGCAGGACCAATCCCTCCCCCATTCTACTTGTGCAAATGTCATCCTTAACCTTAGGAAGACTCTAAGAACTTACACTATTTACAATTTTTTTCTTACTTGACTTACTCAAAAGCCTCAAAATCAGACAATGAAAGCAAGAGTGTTGGGTTTTTTTTAACAAAGTTTTGGGAGCAAGCTACAGAGGGAGCTAAGGCAACTTCTTGAACCAGAAAAGACCACACTTACTAACCTTAATTGAGAAGTTGAACATGGGGCCAATATCTCCAAAATTATTCACAGTGGAAGGAATGTTATGACCAGAGTATACTTCATAAAAGTTGATGTTGGCAAGCCTAGTTAACAACCATAAAACAATACATTTCAATTTGGCAGTTGCTTTGAAAACATATGTTACTGCATATGCCGTTGTGAAACAGGTCAGAAGTACAGACAGAGAAGTCAGTCACTTAGATTGCTGTTCGAATTTTACAAAGTTGGTTAAGAAAACAACTGAAGCCCAGAGCTGGAATGAACATGTGAAATTAAGACAAGAAGGTTGTATGGGATACAGGCTTCTAGACCCTGCATTGTTTCAGGGCCATATTGCAAACTCATTTCCTGGGTACAAACTCCAATGTTCAGCCTTGCAGTTGTCTTCTTCTTCTGAAAGGGCCTCCCTGGCAGTCTCCCTTGGTACATCTGTAACTGGCTGGATATGTAAACACAGGCATCACCCTGCTTGCGTACATGGTATATAACACCTAGCCCTCAGTCCTTGCTGGGTCACTTTCTTTAGCAATTATGGGGTTTAAAATCCAGAATTTCCAAAGTAACATAAGGGTGGTTTCAGCCCACTGCAACATGGGATTACAGGTGTGTGATGGAAGGACATGGTGCAAGGGCCTGTGGCTGCTCAAGGAGCTGAGTCAGTCAGAACCATGCTCAAAGACGAGGAAAGCATCTCTGTGCAGTGCATCAAACCCACTGCCTGCTACCTGTGAGCGGCTCCTCTGCTGAACCATTCCAGAACTGTGTCTGCTATTCATCATTAGCTTTCATTAGAAGGCCAGTTTGAGCAAAAACAAGCTGGTGAATGAGTTAACAAGAAATAGGGGCTGTTACAACTTCTACATCAGCTCTTCCTGTAACACAAAGAATCCATCTTCTTTACTGCTCTCCCTGTTTAATCTGGGTAACATCTGTGCATACAATCCCAAATTAAAGCATGTGCAGTCTCACAGATGTGTCTTCTGATCAGTTGAGGTCCTCCAAACTGCACTGTGGATACTTTTTGATCCTCCATACTTTATCCTGTGGGCCCTTTCCTCGAGTGTCTTCCTCACAAGGACTCCAAGGAAAACACATGTGGCACATTTCCTGCTTCCTTACTGCTGAAGGCTCCAGTCCTTCCAAGATCCACAGTATCAGCTTCCTTGTCCTTGCAGAAGTCTCTGGTAAGATGTATTCCTATATCTTCTCCTAGATACTCATGAAATTATCCCTAGAAAGACTTCACTTCAGAAAGACAACACTTTTTTCTCTACCCTTGTATTTAAGGGATTACTTCTTGGCTGTATTACCTACCTCAAGAAGGAACTAGTTTCAGGTTAATACTGCTTAAGTTAAATCATGCCATGGCTTAATATATATTTCATTTAGTTCTTTTAAATTTATTATCTCCAGGAATAACTAATCATTTTCTGGCAGTAGGTATTCTTTCATTCCTTGACTTGCATATGAAATTGCATTTTCTCATATTCAGAAGATACACCTGAATTCAAACCCCTGTTTTTCCTTGAGTAACTGTTAGAGACTTCATTCTTCACTTCTTTGGAAGCATTTAATTTCAGGTCATATTTCTCAGCTAATTAAATCTGCTATTCAAGTTTGCACCATCTGAATTTCCTAAGACACTGGGCCTCTATACAGATGCTCCTGCAGTTTCTGCTGTTTCTGACAAGGTCTCATGCAACTTTCTCATGGAGCGAAAGAAGTTGCACTGCTGACTCAAATGTTTCTCTGCACTCAAAATAATATCAAAAATTCTGCATGACTCTGGGACTGGTACACCTAGCCATGATGCAGGGCCTCCAAATATTCTGAAACTTCTGCAAAGAAGGTTGTAACACTAATCTTCCATACTGTGGTCCCTACTCCAGCTCATCCTACACAGCAGCCAACAGTTCTTATAGCTATGGTGATCTCTGAATATTAACTCCCTGAACCTATTATTGCTGTGCATTTTGAAGCACCTCCCTCTTTTTCAAATTTCTGTTCTCTGTATAACTACTGTTTATTTAATATTGGTTTATATTTACTAATTTTTGAATGCTTTGAGATGCAAAAGCGTTTTTTCACCAAGAATTCATGACCAAGTGCATTGAGTGTAATTACATGTAGTTCATCCTAGAAATTCAGTACTTGGGAGAGATACACAGATCTTTTCTTTGATGAAAATTAAAATATCCTACCCTGATCTGAGAGTGAAACCAGTGTATTTTTGTTTCAGTTGTAATCTAAGTTAAACTGTAACTGAAATTGTTCTTGTTTGGAAGAGTAACAGACTAATTACTGTTTGAGTGCATCCCAAATCACCAAGGGTTTCCAGGGCTCAATATAAGAGGTTTCAAGAGCATTAAATGAAGATTGGTCTTCAAAGAATTTTTGTTGATCTTTCTCCCCCTGCCTGCCCAGCTGCCTCTCCTTACAAACCACACTTCCTAGGGTAAAGGATTCCTTTTGCAACAGCCCAGACTTGCCTCTACATGGAGAAGACAGGGCTGGCACCAGGCAGGGAGGGGTAGCTGCAGCAAGGGAGAATCTGCCATGTGCACCTCAGGTTTTAGTTAGAATCATTATCTCAAACTGCTAAAAAGTTTATATTCTTGCTCCAGGTTCAGCAGATACATCCATAATTTTATTTTATTTTTCTTCCTCTCCTTTTCTGAGAGTTTTAGTGGGGCACATTTTTCTTGTTGATGTTCTTTTGTTTAGTTTTGATCACTTTAATTCCAGATTTGATCCCATGTCAGTACATTTCAGCCCAGAAGCCCAACCTTATTATACAGTATATACTACTTATGTTATCAAAGCACATGCACTGTTTGGCTTTTATATCACTTCTGTTCACAGAAGCATCTGTGAACAACTGTCCAGAGGTAAACATGGATCCACAACTTTCATAATTTTTCACTTGTAAGGTTGTTGGAAGGACAGACAAATCTGTTACTACTGGTGAAGAGAGAATTTCTTAGGACTTCCAAAACAAAAGCAAAACTTCACTATATTTTTAGTGGTCTTTCAAGACTGTTACTTAAAGTACCTTGGCAAAATGATAGTGTCTCTTTACATTATTCAGCATACCTTGTGAAGTGAATTTCTGCATCATATCGCAAAGGAATTGATAAGGTGACCTGGTTGTCCGAGTCTTGCTGTTCCTTACTTTCACTGTTCATCAAAACACATTTGAGTCAGGTGTTACAACATTGTTTTGTACAAATAAGCTATTAATACCTAACTTACTTTCATGTCATTATGTGCTTTACCTCCATGCATGAAAACTTAGATGTGCCTCATTCTGAAGATTTTTAAGGTTAAAATCAAAACTAATATCAAAGGATACCTATGGAAGAGAAAGGAACACATAGTCAATGAGCTGGTACAACAGCTAAAGGACTTCCCAACAGACAGGTATTCATGTGTGCAACAATCTAGAACTGCCCTCTGTATCTGAATTTGCTACAAATTTCTGTGTAATATTTCAGTAATTTCTTAATACTCAGAATTGATTTGTTCTTACATTTGTCTACAAGTTGGCATTCTTACATAAACATGAGTTATTTGCATTTTTAAATTGTGTACAACTAGCTACAAGCTGCAACAAAAGATGGTCACAATTCCTTCCTTTTAAACTCTAGCACTGACACAAGCTTTACGTTCATTCTTTTCTTCCATTTGTTCCAAGCAGGTCCACTTTGAGCAATTCCATTAAAATTCTCAAATTTAACTTTTTATATATAATTCTTTTTTATTATTCTGCATGCCCCACCACAGAACATAACATTTCTATTCTTTCTAGCAAGTTTCTTATTGCTCCAGTTGGTCATGTTAAGAAGCTAGAACCCTGTTTCTGCTCTGCCCTTGAGGAATAAGAGACTTCATAAAACCACAGATATCCTGAGGTTTATGGTATACATGAGAAAAAAAAAAAGATATACAATTCATCTTAGGGCTGTATGGGCATCCCATCTCCTCTCAAAACAATACCACTTTCTTGGAGAGATGAGATTCACATCAGGTGAGGGAGTTACCCCAGGTTCACACTGCAGGAGGGATTTGATGGGAATTGGGCTCAGTTCTTAGGAGCGTGTGCATGATGCTCTATGCTTCTCTGCCCTCAGCCTTCACTCTCCAAAAGTTACATAACTGCAGCAGCATTTGAAAGCGGTGGGATGTGACAAATGAGCTTTGAGAGCCTTTTCCTCTTCAATCTGGCAGGGAATCACAAATTTTAACCTCTTTTTTGCTTCTTTTAATGCCTCTATTTTCAAATCTGAGAAGCCCTTATCAGCAATAAATGGAGAGTTGGGGGAAAACAATAGCAGAAAAGTTTTTGGATATCATACAAGGTTATTTAAACATGCTAGCTGTACCTGTTGTCCTGTTCTGAAAACAGGATAGCTTATTTGGCATATGACTGTACTTTGTGCCGTTCCTGTTTGACACGAGACTTCAGTCCCATCACTCTGCAGAGAAAACAGACAGAAACACCAACTTAATATCAGGTTTTGGTAAAGGAGAGAGGTGTGTACCTTCAACAGTATATGTTTTATACTAAGGAGTAGTGAAAATAGGTGTTATGACAGTAATTCCTAGAGATGCAGCAGATGGGTGGGGCATAGGCAGGGCCAGGGGGAAGTCATGAGAAAAGTGGGACAAGGATCATTCCCATGTGATTCCTTGTGAGCTGTAATGATCTTATTAGAACTTTGTGCTGGGTTTGGAAGAAGGAATACAGGCCAGAGGGTACAGGTCAGTTCCAGCATTAACTTCTACAGTCCTTTTTTACAGAACTTTTGCAGACATATTTACACGATCTTAGAGCTGCTTACTTTAACTGTAGAAGTTAGTGTGCAAAGGGGAATTCTATCATATTTTCTGTAGGAAAATCTGCAATACGTAAGAGTTTGTTTACTACTTTCCAGAATATTTGGCTTGTCATCATCCATGACTCAAAGACAAATTCACAGACCAGAGCCAGTTATCAACCCTTTGTGAAAAATTTATTAAAAAGTACTGTCTTTTGTAAGAAACATTCCTAGTAGACATTTACCATTCATGAATTGTGCTACAAAAATCCCTCAAAACAAAACCCCCCAAAAGGCCCATACATACTCAGCTTATGTTTTTCTTCCTGCTTTGAAGCAGGCACATTTTTGGTCCAAACTTCACTTGCAGGCTCAAGAGCTTCTAAGCAAAAGGGCTTTTAAAGAAAAAGAAAATTCTAGCTCCAGTGTGGTCTTTTGGCAGGAATGGAATGAGCAGTTTTGCTGCACAACAGGATGGGGAGGTAGAGGGGCACCCCCAGCGCTGTGTGCAGTACTTTTGCCAATCCATTGTTCAGAATAATGCTGCTCTTGGGCAGGAATGAATGCTATCCCTTCTTTCCCTCCAGTATAGGGATTGCTCTGGATTTCACCCCCATGCACCTCTCCAGTAGCCTGACCATATAAGCCAAGCACTGAAGTCTGCATTTCATCCTTCATTAATTGGGAGCAATAATTTAGATTATGGGTATACTGCATTCCCTAAAATACTATGCATAATTCCTCTCTTTCCCCTTCTCTAAAACAAAATTTTTTTGGAAGAAGACCTTCTGGTATAGTGATCATGTCAATCTGATTAACTGTCTAGCTGGAACACTTGGCCTTGGCAGTAACACCGTTTCTAGATCCAAAATCTGTGCTTTAAGGATTCATCATCAATGCTGCATGTCTAATTTATCAAATACAAATTCCCTGTGGCACAGAAACTGCTTCAGCCATGTTGCTGAGAGTTAAGAAGAAGATGTGGATGCCAAGGCCTAAAGTGAGGAGAAGATGTCTGAGGTGAGGTCAAACTCGACAAGTTGCCAACTCTTATGCTGAGTTGGCAGTATCTGTCTTTGACCTAAATAAACTGATATGCCGGGGAATAATTCTGGTATCCAAGAAAACAAATTGGGAGAGAGTTTTGTACACACATTCTTTTCTGGAATAGGCACTACTAGAAAGAAAAAGAAAATATTTCTCTGGGAACTTCAAAAATCAGGGGCAATAACAGAAACAGTGATGTTGGGTATCACGCACCGGTAAAGATGATGAAGCAAAAAACAAGTTGTCTGAAAATGTAGCCTGGATTCTGGTGTTATATGCATTTTCCTTTTTATTTCTCAATTTCACATTGAATGTTAGTCTTCTGGTTTTGCTGCTGACAATAAACTGTTCTTTGCTGTTGGGAAATAAAGTCCATTGTTGTAAATAGAGGTACTAGAACAGCTGTGGATCAGGAAAATGTGTTGCCTGTAGCCAATAACAAATAAGCACAGCAAGACATTTCCTACATTCTATATACTTAAATGCTCTGCTTTCTAAACTCCTTGGCATAATAAATTCTGTGATGGTGTTTCCTAAAACCAGATAGAATTAGTATCTTCTGAAAGTGCAGGACTTTGATTATGTGTTGTCAAAGTCACCTTGTCGAATTTTCAAGGGGTCTACCATGGTGGGAAGGTGGACAGTGTGGGCAGCAGACATGGGCAGCAGCTTCAGGAAAAGACAGCCCTGTTTCTGTTTACTGGACATGTATGCATTTATCTGACATGGTCTTGGAGTATGTGCTGCCCAAATAGCTGACCACAACTCCCCACTGGCACAGCTGCTGCAGGATCCTCACTGCTCCCTGAAGGAGAGATAAAGACAGCTGCTGCAGCTGCTGCGGCTCTCCCATTGTGCTCCGTTTCCCAACAGCAGCCAGTCAGACACAATTTGTCCAAATACTCACTATGTCCTCATCTCTAAGGTACCAAAACTTGGGTTGGTCTAAGCTGACAAGAGTCCTGCTTCTCCATTTTTGTTCCTGTCTTACCTCTTTTTTCTTGATTAAATTTAGATACAAATGCCTTTTTAAATCTGTGCTGTTTCTAAGTAGATGTTGAAGGCCATTCTCCTTTAGAAATTCATCCAAAGCCTACAGACAAACTGACTGGTGAAAACTTGACACTAGACCCTAATAGTTCCACTGATTTAGCTCTTACCCGTCATCTGCCTTCTGCTGAACATTCAGAACAAGATCACAGATACAAAGTTCATCTTCACCGCAGTCTTTAATAAAAGGAATCTAGGAAAAACAAAAACATTTCCTGAATGACAGGGTCCAACCTTTAACATTATCTGCAGACACTATAGTGTGAACACATTCAGGCTGATGCACATTCTTGGTTTGCAGATAAGAAAATCTCTCTGAAGGACATTAAAAGTTCTTGACACATGAATGAGTGAACTGAGCAAATGTGTTTCTACATGTCAACTGATCCAAGAATGATACAGACAGGTTAGTTTTCACTGATAACAAAGGTGATGTAGTTGAATTTGTTCCATCTCTCTTTTATGTACCTTTTTACTCTAGAATAAACTGACCTAAAATAATTACCATTATCTTTGCCATCAACTAGAAGTTCACATCAACAGTGACGTGGCTGAGCTAACATGATTGTTATGTCATGGTGGCTAGTGTGTGTGTGTGTGTGAGCAAGCTCATGCAATACAGGCAAAGGTACAAAAGGAACCAGGGGACACCTCTCCACGTGACTGAACTAGGACACCAATTTTCACTTGCATGTACATCTTAGGTGTTTGCGAGGGCCACACATTATGGATGTGTATAGCTATGCATTTCTGAAGAGTAAATCTGCATACTTACACTATAGGCCACAGATGCAGGAGAAGATATGTCAAGGACAGGGCTGGAGCCAGGATTTGCAAGGCCAATGTCAATGCGCAAACTCAGTGAATTCACTGCATCTGAAGGTTCCTGTAAAACACATGGTTCAGATTATGGCTGTCAGCACAGAAAACAGGGTAAAATTGGTAATTCTGTTGTGAATTGAGAATGCATAGTAAAATCATACTTGTTCTAAACAAGGACAAGCAACAGTTCAAAACTTCATTTCTTGATGAAAGTAATTTTGTGAGATTGTCCAGTGTGGGCTCCTCTAGCTCAATAGTCTTCAGTGTCATTTCCATGATAAAACTGATTTTTCTAGGATTTCTGGAGACTGTACTCATCACAGTAACTACCAGGGCTAAGGAACATACTGATTATCTGCAGCTGTAGGCCCTGGTTCTCAAAGCCATCACCAGGTAGCTTTCATCCTCATCTGAGGATGCAGAAGTCAAATTCCTATTCCACTCTGCCTTACCATCCCAAAGAGAAGCTGGGCCTGAGTGACACTAAAACACAGTAAATTCCATGTTTCCTCTTTTTCTCAGTACTGGATGAATCACCTTCTAGCCCTATGGCTCATGGCTCCACATGGCACTAAATGTGATCAATAGGTCATTGCAAATCAAAAGAGGGACAGAAGTCCTCTACCTGACCTAGCATCATGCAGCAGGGCTTAAGGCAACTCTCAGGTCTGTGTTCAGTCTTGGGTTCTGGAGAAAAATGGAGATCTGCTTATTTTTGTTTTATTCCTTGGTACATACCAGGGGTTAGAATGCACCCGAAGTCTGCCTGAATGTTAGTTTGAGAAAAAAGGTTTGTATGTATGTATTAGTTCTTACAGAAGAATCTACTCAGCAGGAAATTAAAATCTATTTAAAGTATAGACTATGGGCTCTGTGTTACACTAGAGCTGAAGAACATAATTAAGAACTGTCTTTTCTGTCCTAAAAATCTGTACTGAATGTGACAGTTATTAGTTTCCATGAAATCTTACTAAGTATTTTTCAGCTGGGGGGATTTGGGAAACATCAATAATTCAGTACACCATGCATGAAATTCACCTTACAGACAAAATTAATCCGTGCCTTCCTCTTATCATTTTTGTTATGCAGGATTACTTGCTATTACACTTACTTGTACACTGAAGACATCATGAACACAATTCTCTTCATGATGCACCACAAGATCCCTCTGCATGTACCTTTCATTATTTTCTTTGAAAAATCCTCTAGAAGTCACTCTGTAGGACTGGAGGTCTGCATCCAATGTTGTGTTGTATTTTATAGCTACAAGGAGAACAACAGTGTATTTTTCTCTGAGCATGGCTGCCCATGATCTCATTACTGTGCTCGATATTATAGTGACCAGGCTTTCCAAACCACACTAAATATTTCATGTTTTTCATAGTTTGCTAAACACAGAGCAGTCTCAAAATGAAAATACTTTCTCTTGTGTTTTCAAAAGCAGCTGAACAGGTTTTGGTCCTGATATAAGTTCTGATCCATAGGGAGCACGTTAGATAGCAATCAATCCAGCTTCCACTGCAGATGTCTAAGCCTGCAGCTCAGGCAAGAAGCCAGTCAGCAGGGCCAAGATTACCCTAGATAAAGGTGCCTTGCAACAATATCACTGAACTCAGAGGTGACTGTAAAAAATCTCCATCTTCTCTTCAACCACATAGTAATTTCTGCTGCCTTCTCTTTGTCTTATGACTAATATGCTGTAGAAGTTCATTGTTATTTTATAGCTTAAAATCATGAGTTCCTAAAGAAACTTTACGTAGCACTGAAGCAGTCCAACTGGTGTTATCTGTGAGATTTAACTTAAAAACTTCATGGGAGCCCACTGCTGGCCACAGAAATATTCACTGTCCTCTGAAAAGAAGAGCTTCCTCCCACTGACAATTGCACTGTGCCTCTGGCAAATGTTTTATTTTTTTTCTGAAGAGAGAGGAAAAGTATGCAGTCTGCTGTTGAAACCAGAAGGCTGAAAAAACCCAGCTCCTCACTAACACAATTTTTTGGGATACAAAAACAAGGATACAGCTCTCCTTTATACTGTTAGTTCCCCATGTTTCAAAGATTATGGAGCCAGTAACAAATTAGGTGTTAAAAACATTTCCTGAAGCACTGAAGTTTTCTATTGATTTTGTGATTCTTAACATTCAATCTAATGCATTTTTAGACTTTCCATTACTCATTTGAATAATGGATGATTGAAGAAATTAATATAAGACAAGCCATTGAAATACTCTTACCCACTTGATTATTTTTCTTAGCAGGTCTAAATGTAGCCTGAAAACATATTTTGACAGTTATGTCCGTATTCTTGTTCAGCAGACTGATTTTCTCAGGTTTAAATGAGGCAATTATGGACACATTTGCAATGCCTCTTGACCTGAAAAATATATTTTAAAGGTTACATAGGCTTTGTAGAACACTGGGTAACATAGATGCTGTTGTCTAATACTATCTGTAAATGTTAGCATTGATTTTTTGGTTCCCAATGCAAACCTCTTTTAATGGCACTGGTGAAATTATTTTTCCTTAAAAATACATGAATTTGTTGATATAGTAGCTTTCAGTAATGATAAAAAATATTTTCTTGTCAAACCAATGAATAATTGGTGTCTTTATCCTAATGCTCTAATCAATCTCTCAAGGTATCAGATACTGAAGCCTGTTTTCCAAATAAGTAACCTTCTTCTGCTCTTTTAGGGAAGTTACTGAGCTCTTCTGGGAAGGTGAGAATGGGTAATTCTTCATTTTATTTAATAATCTTATTTTTCAGAAAAACAACTTTCATGTAATTAATCAAGATTTTGAAGAACAGTTTCAAAGGAACCCTGCATGTAAAAACAAACAGTTTAATCAAAAGTGAAACTCATTAATCAGCCCAAATGTCAGAGTGAAAGAAGAATGAACATCTTCATTAATCAAATCTAAATAAATGTTGGTACTTCAAGGAGCATAATTTTCTTTAATGAAATTCCCAGCAGCAGCAGCAGCCGTCAAAGGTCCAAACTGACCATTCATTTTTAATTATCTTGCTTCATTATGAAAGAAGTAGCAATTCAGTGATGTTTTTCTTACAATGGGGAGCCTCAGGCGAGAAGACAGGCAACAGATAGGAAAAGAAACTACATTTGAATTTAGCTCCTTAAGCAATGAGTGGAAACCACATACTACTTAGGCAGAAGATTTGGATTCTGTGAAACCTTTTTATGTTTTGTGCACCACTCAGACTTCTGTGGCAAAGGCCATGTGCCATTAAAAATGTGTTTCTTGCCAGAAAAAGGTGTAAATTCTCTATTAGTACTCTCTCTCAGTACCCTGCAGGACAGCACTGTCCCCCATAACAGCCTACCAGCCAGTGAAGGTCATGCAGGTTGTGTGAAAGGTGGTTTCGTCTGTCTCAGGCTCAGCTATCAAAATTATACTGTGGCTACTGAAGTACCTGCTGTTAAAAACACTCTCCATCAAGCGCCATTCCCTGCTGCTGCCCCTTCCCTCTGGACCATGTGTCTGCAGCAGCACGCAGATGTCTCCTGGCCCTCCCATTCCTGATCAGGTCCCTTCCAGCAGGCTCTGCCACCTGGCTTCCTCCCACATGCTCTGGCTCTGCCCTCTGTGCTGCCTTGGCTTTCAATGGTTTAATTATAAATGCTTAAAAGACATTTAGCCTAATGCTCTTTTTTGGCTAGTTTTGATAGCAGTGATGAGGCAATAAGTGTGTTAGTGCTGAACACAGGGAACGAAAGAGCTTTTTCATTTGCTCATTTTCCTGTTTAACTAAATGTTCAACTGCTGCATCTGAATCATTAATTGCTTCCTTTCTAAGAAAGAGTATACCAACCATAGAACAATCACATTTCCATCAGCACCAACTGATAGGTCAGTAATGCCATCGTCATCTAAATCTCTATGGCCATCTACTGATCTTCCAAAGAACTGGAGCTTTTGTCCAAAAGCAGAATCCGATCCTAGGATTTTCTGGGAAAGAGAGTTAGGTTACTGAGTTTGCCGAAGCATGATTAAGTCTGTAGATAGCAGCCTAAGCAATAGATTTTCACTGATACTCCCTGTATATTCAGTGTATTGTTTAAACAAAATGCATTTGTGGGTGTTTTCTCAGATGTTTTTAGCACTTCTTTCTCCTCTGTTGGAGCAGACAAAGGACTAGATTTTTCTGTCTTGGGAATAGATCAAACGACTGCTGTATGCCAGATACAGATGGAAACTTTTTCCATCTCACATTGAGCAACTCAAAGAATATGAAGCTTAATAGAAGTCCTAACAAATGCTTTCTGCAACCAGAAAATCTGCATGGAAAGTGATATTAAGAATACCATTATAGTAGATATGAAGGCCACTGAAAGACTCACTTTAATACTATGTATTTGTAATTTGCAGAGCTGGGGTTTATCTAATCTTCATTACTGTACATCAACACTAAAAACATGAAAATAATGGGTGTGAAAATCCTTTTAGGAAATTAGCTGATGTCACACTCAGGCATCAAAAATGGCTCAGAATGAGCATCTTGCACATCCTTTTCCTCTATATAGTTCAGTTATAAGCACCACCGCATCAACCTGGGTAGGGTGACAGCTGAAGGAACCAGAAGCACAAAATTTGAAACAAGCCATGAGAATAACAGTACCCTTTTAAGAGGATGAAACAGTAGCAAATGAAAACACAGAAAACCTACAGTTTTCCTCTAGCAGATCAACAGGCAATGAGTACAGGATTATGCAACAAAGTTAGTTACCTGAGAAAATTTGGTACGTATAGTCTTTTGAAATCCATTATAAATGTAAATTGCTCCAGAGTTTTGGTTTTCCAGTGGTGCACCTATTACAACATCATTAAAGCCATCCAAATCAATGTCTGCAAGTGCTGCAATTGCTGACCCAAAGCGTGCATTTTCTGACCCCTGTGGACCTTCCAAGAGTTGTTGTTGATCCAAAATTCTCTTTAAAAGTTGAAAAAGAAGAAAAAGCAAAAACACAGCTATCATTGCACCAGATTAGACGTAGGAGCAGTATCTGTGTGCCTTGTTTATTGTTTGTTTTCCAGTACATTCCCCTCGGACAGCTCAACATTGAATTCCTTCCCCATTGTATTGCCCATTCAGTTTGCATTATGTCTCAAAGTCTTGGCAAGAATTACACAGCAAAATCAAAGCACACTACGCAAAGTACTAAAAGCAAATATAACCATATGTATGAAGCTTAAATGCTCTCACTGTCCTCATCTGACTGTTCTGAAAGTTTCACAATACATTGAAAAATACAGTTTCCAGTTTTGGATTACCGGTTTTTATGCGGAGGGAATGGAAATTATGTAACTGGACATAATTCTTTGAAGCAGAAATGGAATTTCCTTACTAAACTAATGCAAAAAACATGTGTCCAAATGGTAAACTCCTGACCTCTCCAATGCCAATGAAGAAAGAAAGACTGGAGATCTTCACAGTTAAGTAATCCCATTTACACTAGATTAAATGCAACTCTGGCAAATAGTGTTCTCACCTTTAACCTCAGTTATCATACTGTGCTTAAAATTTTAGAAATAACAGCCAAGTTATTTATTAAAAATGACTAGAAAAGTATTACTTGCGCAATGGGACAACGTGCACAAATCCAGATTATTTTAAAAATTATTTTTAAAATCTTCCATTATTCTTAACATTTAAATAATTTTAAAACTATCATTTGACAACTAAAAGTTGTAAGATAGTCTTCCAATTTATTTGGTTTTCAAAAGCAGAGGAAAAAAATCCTTTCATTTTTCTTTTCTTTCATATTTCATGTCTAATACCACAGGCACAAAGACCAATGTCAGCTGTCAGACCTTTCAGCTCCTGCATCTACCTTGAAATTGCTTTAGGGCAGTTTCCTGTTGCTTCAGGATGGTCTGACTAAGGTGCTGCTCAGAGAATGGTCGTCCCTCTCTATTTATTTGATTACAATTTACCTAGTAAAGAGACTGTGTTCTGTTTTCTCTGATGGATGGCAGATACTAATTTACTTTGCAGACATCCAGTGATTGAAAGACTGTTCAAAAGTGCCAGAGGGCTCAGTACGGTTAATACACATATTCTGAAAACACCTACTACAGGTCTGAATAGAAAGCACTGTCAGTCAAGCAACAAACAAGTAACAGTTTTATTGAATAGAGGGAACAAGAGTTATAGTAACCATCCAGTGTCAGAGTCTATGAAAGAATGCAGAAAAGTGGTAGAAAAGCATTTCTTAGAACTTCTTTGGGAATTCTATCAGGCATTGAATACATTCACCAAAAACAAATGGCAAATTAATTAGCAAAAGCCTTGAGCTAGGTTTCTCAGAGATATGGCCAACCCATGCTGTACTAGCATGAAGCTATACTAGCTATACTGCCTGACATCAGGACCAGAGAGACACCAAAAGCACCAAGCCCCTGATCACTGATAGTGCTTAGCTTAGCTACTGCCTTGCTCATTGGCTCCATTTTGTCTGTTCCAGCTGGCTAATTCCCAGATTACATGCACTAGCGATTCTGGGAAAAGTTTGAAGCTGCTACTGAAAAGCAGAACATGTGAGACAGCACTGGTAAGGCCTCCACACACAGCCCTAATCAGTAGGCTTGGTACCATTCATGCTTGCCCTTATGCCATATCCCAGGGAAAACACATGCTCTGTGCCAAAGGCCATTTAGCATGCACATGGCCAGTCTGATTTGAAAGAAATTAGCCCTAAGCAATGCTGGCTTGAGCCATTTTTACCTTTGTGATGGAAAACATGTATACTCTCCCTTCTTCTTTCTTCAGGTCATTCATAAACATTGGTGCACCCACAAGGAGCACATCTGTCACAGAATCCCTGTTGACATCCACTGAACATACCACACTGCCAAAGTAGGAGCCAATCTGAAATCAGTAGTAAACAGGTTGTCACTGTATATGGTTTTTGCAAGCCATATTTTAAGCACCTGTTTCAGAAAAGTTAACATCCAGTAATATTCCAATACTACTGAATGCTGATGAATGAAATTGCTATGTAGCATACTCCAGTGTTGGATGAATCATATCCTTACCATGTTTAACTGTTTCTGTCCTGCAGGTATATTGCAGGGAGGCATATTTTCTTTATAACTGCACATGAAACTACCCAACCTCTGATCTACTCTCAGATTTCTTACAGATGATACAAAAACCATTTAAAATCATTCCTCTTTTCTAAATAGAGAAAAAGAGATTGAGTTTCCAGATCTGTCTTCTGATGTTGTCTACTCCACAATTTCTCAGGCAGAGCAGAGTTCACTGGGTCTCTCCCAATCTGAATTTTTGACTGAAGGATACATTAATCAGCTTTATATATTATCTTTTACCACTAATTGGATGACTTCCTGAAATACTGTTTGAGAGTTACAGCTAACCTCGTTTAAATAGTCTAGTGGCAGAGAAAAGTTCAAGTGGATTCTAAATGCTTTCAAAGAAAGAGGAATTTTCAAAACAAATTGCAATTTACTGCTGGGTCAGTAAAAACAGATTCCTGAAAGTCTCTACTCGTGACCCACAAATACTTGCCTGCTCGCCTCTCTGAGACTGCACAATTGCAATATTACCATGGCTGTCAACATCATAAACCACCACTCTGCCAGTGTAGTTGGATCTTGGTGCACCAGCAACAAAATAGAGGGAGCTCATAGTTGAGAGAACAGCAACAGAGTAACCTGGGGATAGAAGCCAACATTTAACATGTGTGAGAGACTATTAATTACAATTCATCAGTCAGTTATCCATAAAGGCACAGAGGGCGAGTCAATCTGGTGTGTTAATCACAGAGAATGATGATTCCAGATGGGAAGTTATGCTGTCACATATGTATAAAATTTGCAATATTCTTCTGGAGAGAACAATGACACATAGATCAAGTCGAAGCAGGTTTACAGAATAACATGAACAATAGTTTAGCCTATTCAGTAAAATGCAGACCACAAAAATGTCATACTTGTGAAGGAGATAGGAAAAAACATGTGCAAAGAGTATCCTTGGAAAGAAGAAATAAAGAGAAATATGAGATGAACGTTTGGACCAGTCTTCAAACTCAGGAGGAACACCTAGCTTCTGCAAAGTTTGCAGCACATTTTCCCACAGCTCACCAAACCACAGATGAGTGCTTTGTCTGAATAGAGCAGGCTACATTAACAGCTTGTCAGCTGAAGGGTTGATTGAACTTCTTCAAACATTTTAATCCTTATTACCATTATTCTAGCATTTATTTGCTTTCAGGAAACATCATTTAATACCTGCAAATATTTTAAACATGTATTAGCAGTATAAATCTAGCATTAGTACATACTTTACATTTCTGTGGTTTAGTTCCAGCACATTTATTTTAAGCAAAGAAAACAAGGTCATCCTTTATAAAGTCTATAGTTAAATTCAAAACAAAATGTCAGTGATGGGACAGAATATGGAGATCTTTAGCAAGCTGCAGGATAATATGAGGAGCAGAGTCTAAAGGGATTATGCCTTTTAGACATATACCAGTCTAATTCAGATTTTTGTTCAGACGCTTTTTTCCTAGGGTGGGAACAACTTTTGTGACTGGAAGTTCAATGAGCAACTACAAAGAAAGATTTTATTCTGTAAGCTAAGTTCACACCCTCCTAATTAATACAGAACAAAATCCTTGGAAGTGAATGGGTGCAGTGCAGATCAAGGGCCAATCAAGCAAGCTGTCATGTTCTAGCAGGTCTTTAACTTATGGTTGCCCAATCTGGTGAGAGAGAACTGGTATGGAGAGCTCCTACTGGAGAACAGAAAATGGAAGGGAAATGAAGGGACAAAAAGGGCAACAACACTTTTTGCTCCAGAAAGATTAAAGTAAATACTCTAAAACTGCCTTGTAGAGGAAGCAAATGACCTGACCTTTTTAAAATTATTTAAAAAATGAAGGGAAAGTCTGAAGAGGTCATATATAAAAAAGAATTACTGCTCCTTACATTGAGTTTAGATTTATTAATTTTGTTGGATGCAAGTAGTGCTGAGCCAAAGGGAAAGGAAGAGGATGTTAGTTGCAAAGATAGCATCTTATTAAATAACTTCAAGAATAAGAAAGTCATAGGTACTTTATGTAGTACCATTATTCAGGGATGAAATAGCAGAGCAGGCATGTTGAAGGTTTGCAGAAAACATTTAAATGAACTGAGAATACAGGCTGACTGGCTTTATTGGATCACAAAAACATGTCAAAAATATATATGGAGATTACAAGCAAAATCTCTATTAAAAGGTAGCAATATTTGAAAATTATAAACTGAACTGGAAAAGGCTAAGAAAACAGCAAGCACAGGTGAAACAATAGAAAGTCAATCAGCATCCCATCCTCATCGAACTGAGGAAGAACACACAAATATTGTAACAGGAGTGACTCAGAATGATCACTGTGATTCACTAAGCAGCCTTTTCAAATCTCATGGTTTATGATGCCTCTGTGACTGCTGTTTTTGGCTGGAATACAGTTAATTTTCTTCACAGCAGCTGGTATGGAGCTATGATTTGGATTTATGCTGGAAACAGTGTTGATAACATCGGGATGTTTTAGTTACTGCTGAGCAGTGCTTAGACAGTGTCAGGGTCCTTTTCTCTCCTCACCCCATCCCACCGGCGAGGAGGATGGGGGCGGGCACAAGAAGACGGGAGGGAACACATCCAGGACAGCTGCCCACAGCTGACCACAGGGGTATCCCATCCCATATGGTGGCATGCTCAGCATATAAAGCTGGAGGAAGAAGGAGGAAGGAGGGGATCTTCAGAGGGATAGCATTTATCTTCCCAAGTCACAGCTGTGTGTGCTGGCGCCCTGCTGTCCTGGGAATGGCTGAACACCTGCCTGCTCATGGGAAGTAGTGAATAAATCCCGTTTTGCTTTGCATGCATACAAGACTTTCACATTCCCTGTCTGTGTCTCAACCCATGAGCTCACTCAGTTTTGCTGTTCTGACTCTCCCCCATCCTCATTCCCCTCAAGAGGAGTGACAGAGTGGCTGCTTGGTTGCCAGTTGGGGTTAAACCACAGCAGTGACAAAGACTGATTTTCTTTTTTTCAGCTTACCACTTTGATATTAGTAGAATTTAAAAACACAATAAAGTTTTCATTCAATGACCTGTTGACCAGTAAAAAAAATGACTGAAATTTTTTTTCATGTTCTCAAATCAATTCTTAACACAAATGTGGATAGAGGAGAATTTTCCAACTTCTTTAATATCTTAATCAAGGTTTCATACATTTCCAGATTTATATTTCAGCAGCTTACCCAGATATGAGCTATGATTTCTGTCCTGTAGAATCTTCTCAAACACGTGGCTTGGAAAGGTGGTGACTCTGTCTGAAGACTCCTGAACTACTGTTCCACTCCAGTCATAGGCCCCAACAGCACCCAGCAGCAGAACATCCTTTGAAAAACAAAAGTCAACATTTCAGAACTAACTGATTTAGAAAAAGTGTGAGTAAAGCTGAAGCTACCATGCATAATTTCCTACATTGCTGTGTTCAAGGCAGTGATGCAGACTAAAGACTGCAGGCAGTTGACAGGAGTTGCTCACAGTTACCACTTATGCGCAGGACTTTATTGCCCTATTAAGAGGGATTATCACCCTTCTACTGCAAGAGGATAAGTGACTGCTTTAGTTCCCATGGCTCTGCACCTCATGATGAAATGGGTTTATTTAGACACTGTGATAATTTCCTAAGTCTGTCCTCGATGGGGTTGGGCTTGCTAAGTCCATGCTTTTATGTACTCATGATCCTCAGAAGACTGAGGATCACACGAATGCAGCTGTACAAAAAACCTAAAGACCACTTTTTTGGTAACAAAAGTGCCAAGGACAGCACACAAAAGCTGATGCAAATAAATACAGAGTTTAATTCTCTACATAAGGAGATGTTCTTGAGAGAACAATTAAATCTAAAATCCAAATTAACATGGCTTATTATACAGAATACTTCATACAGAAATACTTAATCTTGTACACAGAAAACAGTTTAGTTTTTTCATTATTAAAATTCTTCACTAAACTGAGATATTGTTATAGAAAACTGCTGTAAAATTGAATGTGTAATTTTCCTGAATAAATGCCCATATGTTTCTCATCTTTTTACAATTTCTTAGCATCAAGTGCTTTATAACTTAAAATTTTCATTTGTGCAAATATAGAGGACTTTAAAAAAATATTTCATTCATCTTTAAGGGCTATGAGAAAGAAACAACTGTCTTGTATTTTCAGTTGAAAGCTTATTGAACCACACTTGGATTTTACAAAGGGGACTTATTTTGTAAAGATAATCTTAAAATTGATTAGCTTTAAAATATATCTGATGATTTTGTTTTAATTTTTAAGTGGAATATGCTTTAAACAAATATTATGAACTTTATAATTTTTAAAGTTGATTTATTTATATTTTGGTGACTGCCTACCAGCATTACAATATACTTCGTCACAAACATGGAGAAACTTAATTTTTCCAATTACATGAACTCAGATATCACTGAAATTGTTGTATTAACACCATCTCAAAACCATTACATGAAACAAACTGTAATACCCGACTTGTATTCAATATGTATTGAATATGTATTCAAGTTAAAAAAATTTAAAAGGATAATTTGACATTCTCCTGCCTTGTAAAGAGACCTGAAAATTGGATATTGTTTCTCTTTTCTTGTGCTGATGTCTACATACTTATATCTATTTGTATCATTAAATAATTTAGCTTACATACCTTTTTTTGTGAGTAATATGCACTGAAGCCCACCTGGGACATTTCCATCTGGAAAGTATCACCTTGATCTGTACCTGGTAAAACAGATATGCATATATGGTTATCTCAGTATAACCACACAAAATCCAGTCTTGCTGCCTCTGAGTGTAGCTACATAGAGGCTGTATATATCCACCAATTTGGCTAAAGCATTTACAAACAATGGAAATCAAAACTGGTAAACTGTAGAAAATTTGGAGGATTTAATGGCAAATTGATAAGATGGAGCCATGAACCATGCTATAAGTCTCTTCCAAAAAAAAAAAAAAAAAAAGGCAGAATGATGATAAAGATGGTTTGAATCAGTTTGCACAGTCTTGTCACTGTGGCTGATCTCTTTTTGTGTTTCCTAAGAAGCATTGGTACACTGAAATTAGCACCTTTAATAACTGTATATTCACAACTTTCAAATGGAATATGAATTTTTATTTTCATATAGGACTTCTAAAAACTGTTGTAATTGTCTTGAAAAATACTGTGACATCTATTTCCCAAGCTGGATGGATGGGGATTCATTGGAGTACTCAGGAAAAAGATGTATTCTCTTGCTTTGAGTAGCAGCATGGGCCTAGTAAAGAATAAACGGAGGTGAAAGAGAAGGGAAGATTTCATCCTGCGCACAGGAAAGTGGCAGCCACAAACTCCTTAGGGAGTGCTGAGGGCATGTTACACCTCTCTGAAACAAGGTCTGAATTAAATTTATAATTTAAAAGCTGGCTTTGGGGGGACAAAACGTCTCTGTGTCTCGTCTGCAACAAGTTCCTCTGAACAATGCACAGGAGTGTGGGTGACACTAGGGAGGATGCCTGGTAGGCACCACATAAATTGCATTTTCAGTTCTGTAATCAGTAACCTCGTCTTCTAGTTTGTTTGGTTTTCGGGTTTTTTGCATATAAAATGGCTTAGGATTCACGCAGGTGAAGCTCACAAGCATAAAGATACCTTTATTTTTCTCTTGGTAATAGCTCCAAATACATTTGGTTGTACATGGAAATGCCCCCATACCTGAAGCCCATGTCATGATAGAAATTTTCATCAGCTGGGGAATATTTTCCACAAACTGCACAAATTGACTTGAAGCGCAGGCTACTTAGGGGTGGAGTAGCTGGGGGAGCACCTGTGCAAATCAGAACCCACCTGGTGATCAGGGAGCAGCCTGCAGCTCCAGCTGCCCCTCATTTTCACAATACTGCGCTAAGCTGAAGCTAAATAAAGTCCTAAGACCATCAGCTGGGAGAATCTGATCTAATTTTTCAGAGACATTGAGTATTTTACCTTCAATACTAAAAATCCGCTCTCCAAGTGTTCCTGCTTCTTCCAGTAGTGCAGCCTCAGATGACACATTGAAGAAATACTTTTCTGTTGGATGACTAGCAATTCCCTTGATTTCTTTAATTAAGTTTTTAGTATCAAGTTCATGCCTTATTAAGTATCCCAAAACCTTGTATAAACAAACAAAAAAACAAACAGCAAAATAAGAAGTGTGAAAGAAATCATGGTGCTACTCCATTTCCCGCCATAATATTTTAGCAAATATTCTACATATTAAAAAAAAAAAAAAAACCTTTATTCATATTACTGAATTGCTCATTAGATTTTATTGCTATGCAAAGGACCATTCGTACAGGAAAGATACATAAGCCATGGCAAAGGAGAAAACCACTGAAGTTGCTCAGGCAATTCTAGTCTGGCTTTTCCAGCCAGTAAAAAAGACCAAAATTTTACCAGTTCATAGGATTAATTTGGCTTTGTTTCAGCCTCACCAGTGTAACAATGCATCCATTATATACTACTTATGTATAGAATATTCACTTTCATACAGACACAACACAACAATCTTTCAAAAATGCAGTAATGTATAATTTTAGTGTTACTTACAGCAATGCCAAATCTGGTTATATTGTCTTCATTGCATTTACCTATCACTGTTTTCAAGTTGGAGCCATCATGTGATTCACCGTCTGTCACAACGACCATTACCTTTGTGGCTGTCGGGCGTCCTCCCGATTCAGGTGAGAAGGCATACTGTCTGTTATAAAACATTGGGATTATCACACATCCATCCATAATGGATGGAACCCAGTACATATACGGCAATGAATATGTCCATCACTGAATTAGAACTAGGTGCTTCTGTGGTGCATTAGAAATGTAACCAAAGAAGTAGGAAAAAAAAAAGTAGGACTGGATGGACTGGATGGTTCTTTCTGATAGAAATGTAAATTCCAGGAAAAACAGTATTTTTTTTGTACAAATATTTCTAAATGAAAAGGGGGTTTTATCAGAACTATTAAAGTTTGATGATACCAGGAATTGGCATCACCAAGCTCGGAAAAAAAGTGGAAGAAAATTAATAACAGGCTTCTCAATATTCTGCAAATATTGACTCCATTGAAGGCTGAGTCTGTTTCTAAACCAAATTCTCAAGTCCATTTGATTCAGCATGTATTTTTGCCTAGAGTTCTGTACTTGATTCAACTTCAACATAGCATCTTCCTGTTGAGAAACAGACTTGATTTTTATATGTATTCAGAGTCAAAAAGCATTGTTTTAAGTTTTCCCCATTTCTCACACTTGTGCTGCTGCAGTGATAAACTGACAAGAGACAAGTGATTTTATTTTCTCTGCAATCAACCAAAGCCTGACCTGCAAACACAAATGTTACTGGGCCCACTGAATCCCTGGATAAACCTCTTTCAATGGTTTCATATCTTTCCTAAAACCTTGTCAACTATGTTTGAGGCACTGTCATGTTCAGAGATCTGTGACAAACAATTCTGTTGGGTACCAGAATTACTTTAGAGTAGAGTTTAACCCAATGGTTAACAACATGATTTTCAGCAATTCTAGTTTACGTATTCCTGTACCATTCTGCGTGGGACAATGCAAATGTTCCTGATGGATTCTGCCTAGTGCTGGGAACCTACTCAGGAGGCCCTGGGCACACAGTCTCCCAGTAGGAATGAAATTCGAGATGTTCTCATTGCCATGTAAGGTAAGTTACAACAGTTGCCCAGTAAATCATCAATGCATCTCACCTTGCATTGTCAATGGCTTTGAAAGTATTAGTGAGGTCTCCTCCCTTCTGAAACGTTTTCTCCATTGCTGTAACCACCTCATCCTTAGTTTGATACGTATTCAAGTTGAAGACCACACGGGGATCATTAGCATACTGAATTAAACCCACCTATGCAGTAAAAGAATTATGTTAGATTATGATACTTTACAGTTAGTTACATAGAGCCATGATGCTTACTTATGTGTCAGGCAGGTGTAAAAGGTCTGCAGATGCACAATTTTCTTTCAACACATATAAAACCAGTTAATATTAACACATCTGTAAAGCAAAGAAAGCTAAAATGCTCTTGCATTTTATATCATTTGTTATGGACTACAATATGTTACTGCAAACGGTCTGAAATAGCAGACATTAAATGTTTGCTTGGTTACTTCTGGAAGAGCTGATGGATAGCAATAATACAAGGAGCTCTGGGACAAATGAGAAAATAGCAATAATTCTACAAGCTGACAGCACCTCATCTGACCTCTTCTAAGGAAATCCTAAAGGTTAGTTACTTCACAGCACTGCAAACCCTACTTATTTTTAATACAGGTGAAGCTAAAGACATAAGATGTATATTTAAAATGAAAGAAAAAAGGAGAAGGTGCTAAAGATGAGGTTTAGAAAGAACTGAGCAGGAAGCCTAGCTTTTAAGCACCTCACTTCCAAAGTAGCCCAAGGAAGAAGGCAGCCTTTGGGAGAGAGATTTCCAGTGCCCCAGTCCTTGTTCCCAGTTTAGGGAAAATGGACAACTGTAAAGAGAAAATGTTTAAAACAAAAAAACCAAAACAACAACATAAAAAAAAAAAAACCCAAAACCAACAAAAAAACCCCCCAAAACCCCAAACAAACAAAGAAAAAAACAAACAAACAAAAAAAACCAACCCCAAAAAAACCAAAACAAAAAAACCAAAACAATAAAATTTTCCTTACCATCATCAAATCAAAAGTAAAAAACCTCAAACCAGCAGGAAAAACTCCTGTTTTAAAAATACAGCAGTTGGAAAATAAGAGCCATATGAAAAGCCCATTAAAAATCTGTTCTACTTTTATCACATCCCCAAAGGCTGTATTTTCAACTTCTTTTACACCTAATGCATGAAACTCCTTTTACACCTAATATAACCTAGACTTCTATTTCAGTTAATTTGTATTTTGGATTAAATTACTGATCCCTTTTGAAATAGGCTAACCATGAGATAAAATGCCCAGCACTGAATAGGATAACTGTGTAATCTGTGCCTTTGAGGGAGGTACTGTAATTATGCAAAATCATGCTTGGTGTAAAATGAATTGTGTTGAGTTTTGTTTTATTTGAGTTTTTTTTGTCTTTCTCAAATATGTCTTTGACTTACCTGGGTCTTGTTAAGGCCTATGTCTAAGCCTTGTACAAATTTTTTCAAAAATGCCCGCACTGCATCCCAGGGATAAATGCTGTTTGACTCATCACAAACCACCACAACATCTATAACAGAGGAACACTCTAAAACAAAAATAAGAAGTGGACATTAAATGCATTTGCAGTCTCGATGTGCTGTTCAGCTAAATCCAGAGGTGCATATTTAGGTCTCAGATATGCAGCACTTCAGAAAAGAAGGCTTTACCAGAATGAGGACTCAATAGGAGCATATGCAGGTTGTGAGACTGCACTGGTGCAATGCCCCTGAATACGGAGGATTAAGACCATTCTCACACCAGCATTGGATCACAATTTGTCAGTCTTTACATATCAATCACAGGGCATTGCTTTTGGCACATACATTTATTTAAGAAATCAAAATTAACAATCGCCAACACAATGTATGTTGATTTTGTTTGATATGTTTGTTTGTTTGTTTGTTTGTTTGTTTGTTTGTTTGTTTTTTAATTGAATCTGTTTTGCACATGTTGCCTTACTTTGAACAGCAGGAGAAAAGCTTCTTAGGATCTCGAAACTTGGACTGATTTCAGAACAAACTCCTGTTGCATAGTATTGTCTTCCACACTGTTGTGCCCACAATGGACCACAAGTCTTAAAAAAATAACAACAAAAAGAAACTATAAAAAGAACAATTACTTGTCTCACGACTTCTATACACAAAACCACCACAAGCAGAATGACAGGCATATAGGATCAGGGAAGCTCTCTTGGGTTACGAGGCCAAATCCCTTTAGTCAGCGTAACCGCTCTCAGGCTCTCTCGGACCAGACGGAGCGGATTTTCTGCCGGTGATGATCCCAGTGCCCATCCCGGTCCCCGTCCCCGATCCCGGGGGCTCCGTGTGCGCGGTGGCGGCGCGGCCCCGCGGTGCGGTCCCGCCGTAGGTCGGCAGGTGGCGGCAGCGCCCCGAGCGCGGGGCTCGAGCCTGCTGCTATGCGCGTCCTTCTGCATCTCTCTGTGTGCTTTTGTCAACCACTCTTTAGACAGTGTTCTGTCATGAGAGTATAGGGGGAGTTGTGTGTGTGCGTGGGTTGAGGTGGAGGGTCGGCGGGTGCACTTCCTTCTTAAAAGAACATATTAGAAACTCAAGGAAATAAATATAACCTCTACGTAACCTCTCTCCAACTGTTCTGTAAGAAATTACAGTTTCCTTACATAAACACTCTGGTTACACCACCCTCTGTTAAGGAAAAGAGGGACTATTACGCTTCTCTCAAGAAAACTGGGAGGCAAAAAAATGTAATTAAATTCAAAAGTAAATAAAAATTAGCTAAATTATTCACTGGTTTACCAGAGAGAGACATCAAACTATTCTAAGATATTTGACCAGATGGTGGATTTTCTAGATGAGAAAGGAAGTGTATCCACATTATCTGATCTTGAGATAAGTGCTTTTTTTAGCTGCTGCATGGGGCATGGTTAGTTCTTACTGGAAAAGATAGATTTTTAGAGAGGTGAAAGGTACAAAATAAATCAGCTATATGGTAACTATGAAGTTGAGGAGAGTTATTGGCCTTTAAAGTTCTTTAGATCAATCTTATTTGCCCATTTTCTAATTTTTTTCTATATTGGTGGTAGCTCAAAACTGTGATGTTAATCTTCGAGCAAAAGGCAAAAATGTTCTAATAATCTTTGTTGATCTTCAGGAATAAAACAGGCAGAAACTTTAATGTTCTAGCATTGGCTCAGTCAGAAATGTAAGATTTATGCAGGCATTAATGCAGGGGAGATTACATATCAAGGACGGATGAACTTGAAAGGTGAAATATTGTAAAGGGGCGTAGACTTGCCCTTCAGGACTAACATTAAGAAATGTGGACATAAACTGGAAGGTGAGTTAATGGAAGGGAGAGAAGCAGATGGATCAGGCACTGGATGACTGCAGGGTGACCACAAGCATGCAGCCAGCATGCAAAGCAAATACATCTTAAAGATATGTGACAAGAAGCTGTTGTGTTGGGGAAATACCAAATACACTGTATAGTGCCTAGGAAAAACTCTCTTGGAATACAGCATAGACCTGGTCATTGATGTTTGAGAGAGGTGTGTTTTAAGAAGCATGTTTCAGCCAAAAAACTCTCTACTTGTTTAACAAGGCAAAGGAGAAAGGTGACTGATTGTGAGATGTCAAATGCAGAAGGGAGATTTTACATGCAGGGAGATGAGAGCTGCTTCTGTCAACTCAAGACACAACACTGCCCAAAAAACAAACCGACAGAAATTTAGACGGGAAATCCAGAAAAATGTTGTTAACCATCAGTGAAATTCTTCAGCACCACTCCAACAGGACTAAGCATGCCTCAGAAAAATGTAATGAGCGTGTGGGAAATGACTGCCCTGTACTTAAGAATACCTGTGGGAAGCAATCCCATAGCATCAAAGAGCTGAAACAGCAGGACTTGGGAGCTGCAGCACAGACATGCCAGCCTGGGTCGCACTCCCAAGCCGAGCAGCCCACGGACAGAGCACGCAGCACAGACTGGGACAGGGGATGGAGGCTGAGGGGGCCACAGAAGGAAGGAGAGCAGTGAGCCGGGAGGAGGAAGCTCTGAAATAACCGGAAGAGCTGACCACAGAGGCCAGCTGCCACAGACAGGGTCTCAGAGCAAAACAGTCCAATACGTGCCACCACTAAGTCATAGGGCTTTTGGTATTTGTTGAGGCCAAGTCACAGATAAGCACCTGTCTCCAGTACCCCAATCTCCTTATGTCAAAAAGAACTGTTGGCAAAGACATGGCTGTTCATGTCTTAGAATCCAATCTTTTTCTTTTTTTTTTTTTTTTTTTTTTTTTTTTTTTTTTTTTTTTTTT
>VZRN01006634.1:784017-805566 GCA_013397935.1 Dasyornis broadbenti | reverse complement strand
TTTTTTTAAATTCGTGCAATTTAAGGACAGTCAATCAATAACATATAGATCAGGACATCCTTTTTAACTGAGAGAAGCTCAAATATTGCTAGAAAATAAAAATTTTCCTACACGAGATATTTTAAAACTCTGCAGTTACTCATACTGATTAAAAGTGGGTATGCGTAGGACATTAACAGTAGTGAAAAGTATTAGCCAAGAGATGGAATAGGATTTTTTTAATCAGTGTTTTTTAAACCAAAAGTCATGAAAAGCACTGTTGCTGCATTTTCAAGTTATGAATACCTTAACTAATTCCAAGAGAGCTGCTGGAAAGGTTGGAATTAGGCCTGCTTTTAAGTACTTCAGTAAATTGGGCTATGTGTTGAAGAATATAATAAATATTTGAATACTTTTGCGATTACTAGGAAGATACAACAAAAAATGCAAAGCTTAAGGGCAGTCTGGAGCTCTTCTGTCTGTAATTTATTGTTTCACTTATTTACTGCACATGACTACATCAAACTGGAATACACCTACACAGCAACAGTTTTCCTGCTTATGGTTAGAATCACGAAAAAAGTATATTAAAGAGGCATTCACTTCCTTTTGAGTAAGAATTCTGTTTTACAGGCTCCAAGGACAGTGGTTTGTGCAATATACACAGAGAAAATGCATCCTCCTTGATCTAACTAACCAAATAAAACACAACACAGACTCATGGGACTAGAAATTCTAATATCTCAGGAGAACAGTGCCTGTGCAAGTGTGAATGGTGGAGAGATTATATAAAGTCTTTTGAAAGCACAATCAGAGCTATACAAGACTGCTTTAAAGAATTTAATGGCGGAAATATTCTTGCCTGTATTGTCTAACTTAAATTACTGAGTTGTTAATTAGGATAAACAATGAAGGAGAGACTTCACAATTTTCCTGCATTAATGATACATTCCACAATTGATTTTGGGCCCTGGGTAATTGCAATGGGATGGGATATTTTAAAATATGCAAAAAACGTACTAATCCTTGCTACATAATGAAAGATATTTAGCTTGGACTTATGAAAAAATGTAGAGAATTCTAGTTCCTTCGTTCACCTCAGAAGTTCCTGTGTGTACTAAATATGATCTTGATACATACCAAAAATCCTCCAGTTTTCGAGTTCTGTATCAGAGTCAAGCCAAGGTTCATGTCCTCTTTAATTTCAGTCACATTTGGAATATTTATTAAAGCTGAAATAAAATTAGATTAAGTAATGACACAATAATAAATAAGATGTAGAAGCAATTTACTAAGTTAGAATTCCTTTTCAAAAACTTGATTTCTCAGAATCTAAGAAAAAGGTGCCTTTTCCAAATGGCTGCATACAATTCTGAGACAAAAGAAACAGAAGCCAATCTTTGGAAAAAAAATTACTAACCATTAACTATAGGCATTAATTAAGTATGGCCACTTAGAGTATCTGCCCTCAAGAGAGATGAAGGCAAAAGAGAGGAAGAAAGGACCTACCTACTGCATATTTTCGGCTGGCTGAGTAGCTGCAGCTGAGCAGCTACTGTTACATTCCTCAGGACATCAGACTCCTCTGATGTAGTATCAGGCTTTAGATAAAAAACTGGAAGGGGCAGTGTAGGGCAGAAATTGTCTGCACCACAAATAAACGTTAAGGAGGCATCTCAGCACACTCTGCTGCCCTGTATTTTCACTGTATCCAAACTTGAACTCAATTTTATACTTATTTTGCAAACACAGACTACATACCCCCCCTACCTGGTTCAGGGAAGATAGAGACACTCGGCCCCACAACTGCCCACCCCAGGATGCGAGCACAGAACCCTTCAATGACACGGAGCACTGCGCATGCCAGCCACTGGCTTTGGGACCCACCCTGCCCCATGGCCAGAGGGTAGAGACTCCAGCTGCTGCGGGGGGTGACACTGAGATCCCAGTGTCTCCAGCAGCTGGCACCACCTGGCTTGGCTCCAGCGGCAGGCACCAACTTCTGCTCAGACACAGATCTCATCAGCAGCTGACACTGAACTTTGCAGCACACACACCCCCCACAGAATCTGAGATTATGCAGACAGCTAGTTAAGAAAGGTTTTAATAAGGTAGATTGGCCTCGTACAAACACAAGGGAAAACTGAAGAATTGCAGCAAGACAGTGTTAGTTAGAACATACCTTGTAAATTCAATTTTTTACATGTGTTTTTGGACACACCAACAGGACATGCATATATATCTCCAGTTCTGTTAGCAGGATAGCCACTCCAGGGTGAACCAACCAATAACCTAAAGGAAAAGGAACTTCATTAGGTCCTTAATGATACTAGAAAAGTCCAGCAGTAGCCAGCCTTGCATGGCACACTATGGGTAACAGGTAAAGAGGCTTTCACAAGATATAGCACCCAAGGAATTCAGGTGTAGGAGTCTTCTGCAGAGCTGTTCAGAAGCTTTATTTGCATGTCAATACACTGGATTCAGGGGCAGCGTTGGTGGAGAAGAAGAACAGGAGAGCCTTTGAGGAATTCAGCTGCCTCAAACACATGTACAGTTTTTAATGTGTTGTTATGTCACAGGTCAGAAGAAATAGTGAAAATACTAATATAAATATACATATATATATGCATACATAAAAATTAAGAAATATATATGTTGGAGATCAAGAGATATGCTACTTATTGTTCTATCAGTTAATGGTTAACTGATTCTTTTTAGGTTATTCTTTCAACTGATAAGAAACATTTTCTACAGGATCTGCCTAGTAACAGGCAAGCACTTACGTCTGAGCTTGAACGCTACCACACCTTGATAATACTGAGTCAGAAAGAAAACACTGCAGGTGGTAAAAATGTACTGCATAAAGTCTGTAATCCTGAACAAGAAAGTTAAGACTTATGATAATTTGTGCCTGCAATACAAAGAGATTCATGTTCTCTGACTCATTTCTTCATCTGCCATAAAGTTTCCCCTCCAATATCTGCTCCTCAAGACTCAATTTTTATCTGAAAGCCTTCACAAAACTGTTTCAATCACCTGCTGGGAATACTGCTTAAGAATTCCTATTGTTCATCACAACTCTCTAAAAGATGATCTCAAGGCTTATTAAAAATAAAACAGATTATTGAAATGCAGGAATTGTGGGTGTTTGTTTCAGCAGCAATATGACTTTCTTTTCAAACAGAACAATCCATGGTAATAATTAATACATTTGGACAACAAATGGAAGCCAAATATAGAATATTGATTTCCATTAGAGACCGTCCTTTTTTAATTGGTCAATAGGTTGTTTAAAGCAAAATTGTTATTCTCTAAAATTGTATAAATAGCTAACACAAATATACCTTGCATTATATATAAAAAAAGTGATATTATTGTATTTCAAAGCAATTGCTATATATCGTATTAACTTCCTAGGGATCACCTGATTTTACTGCTGCAATGTTATTACTAGTTTGAATAAAATATGACAAAAAAGAGTTTTAGATGTACAAGAGTTTTAGACCTTTCTAGTTTGCTAAGAGAAAATATTGCTAACTGCGTTTTTATTTTTTAGTTTATTTCACCTCAATGAAACACAAATAACATTATTTTGTTGGTTCAGCTGGGGGATTGGTCTCAGATTCTCTTTCCTGTGTGTTTGGATATTTTGAGAATGCCTAACTCCTTCTCAATTACCTTATTAGAAAATGGTGATTATGCAGGCAGCAGGAACAGGACTTTGTGTACTTCTAGCATCTCTAAATTTGCGACATATAAATACCTCTCTCTACCAAAATAATGTACATTACAGTAGCTGTGAGGAAGGCTCTGATTTTCTTGTTATTCTATGAGTCTTTCTGAGCCTTTTCAGCACAGTGGAAGCCAGAATCGCCACAGCTCGGGACCAAATAAACAGAGCTCATAGGCAACTACTCCACTGGTCATGTGCCAACAGATAACATAATCTGCAGATACTTGCAGTGAAGCAGAGGGCTGGAGCTGCTTAGTAGCAGGAAGAAGAAGGAGGCAGAAGAGGGGGAAGATACGGTGTTACACTCTCACACCTTGCTAGGTACAGAGTTAGGTACAGTTATAAAAGCTAACTGGGCTGTTGGGAGAAAAGGGATAAGAGATTTTGTGGAAACAGGAAACAGTTTTAAAATAGATGGCAACACGGCATGTGCGACATCTGAAACTGAAACAGCTTTCCAGCATTTACAGTCAAGCTGAACATTGCACTGTGTACATTTATAAACACTTGTATGTTTTTTCTAAGTTTCCCAGAAGGCAAACATATTTCAGAGTCCTTGCAGGATGACAGCTACTGTTCAGAGAATGACCTTGTATCTTGTAAATAGCCCCTGCACCCTCTCCCATCTGGTCATGAAACTCGCTGTCAATCTCTGCTTTGTGCTGGCACTGCTCTGCAGCCACAGGTTTTCCTGAGAGCCCAGAGCACACAGTTTCACTCACAAGCAGAGTGAGAACCAGAGGAGGAGAAGAGGAACAGAAGCATGCTTGAGCAGTAGCTGAACCCAAATCCAAGCCTAACTCCAAGCTAACTCCAAGCTCCACCCCTGCTACTGACATAAACTAGAGAAAAACAGCATCCACAGTGTTTGCTGAAAGCCATTCACTCCCTTTCAGCATGCATACTTTTGCTCATTCCATGGGCTAAATTGGCTCCCCTTTTCCCTGCCTTCAACTTTAACTGCAATCCAGACATCTGCTTATGCAAAGAAACCATCACTTCTCAAACCTGATATTCACAATATAATTATACTTTTGTTACTCCTGAAACTAGCCTTGGAGCTGTTGCATGGTACAAAGAGAAAAAGGTAAGACAAAACCAGATGAACTCTTCTCACTTTAAACCCAAATTTAAATCTATGCCAAGTGTGCCCAAGGCAACTTAATTTTGTCTTTCATTTATCTTGCACTTCTCATAGTTTACTGGAAGTTGTTTTATTAACTTATTTTTCTGTATTCCTTGTAGATTTGCAGGGTCTGTGAATCTTAATGTCATACCTATGTTGCAGACCAAAAAATGCCAGAGTTCAACACTTAGAATTCCATACACAGAATTCAACACTTAGAACTGACGATTACTGACGGATTTTCAGAAATTAACAGAGCTATTAAACCCGTTCCATTAGTTGACTTAACTAGTCTCACATGACATCAATACCTGCCTGAGAAAAATTTATTAACTGACTTATGGCAAGCTTAGCCTTCTACTCTTAATTGCCAACCTTAAAGGTTAGGAAATAATGTAATTTCTGTTTTTCTTGTATTGTTTGTCTTACTTTAGTTTAATACTATCCTTAATCTACATTAGAAATCAGAAAGTCCTACTTGCCATTCAAAATTAACATAAACCATTACAGTAAAGAGTTACACAAATGCTGCTCTGGGAAAATGCTTGTGTATCTTTCTGAAGCATCAGAAGTGAAGACAGCAAGGGAGTGTCCGGCTAGCACCCTGCTAACTACAAAATTTGTTAACTGTAATTAAACAGGGTGCACGAGGCAAAGTGAAATGTAATATATCAGGAAAGAATGCAAGAAGTTAGTACTAAAATACTTGAGAATGATTGTTTTCAATAAACTGTATCAAGTATAATGTATTAATTAAGTTTAATTTTCAGACATGAGTTAAGTATTTGTATTTACAAAACTTCCTCATGTGTCTTGCAAGCCATCTTTACACAACTCTATAGTGAGTATAATATAATATTGCTACTGATTTTATTCATGTCCCTGATCAGTCTCCAACACTGTATACAAAGCAATGGCACTAGGAACTCAAATGAAGTTCAGCAGCAATGCTTTACCACACAAGCTGCAGGAGTGGTAGATCAAAGTGCAACAGGAATTATTTCTGGGAAATTACACCATGGCTAAACTAGTAATCAGCAAACTGATGCAGCAGAAAGCAAAATCAGAATTCATAGCAAAGGGCTGAATTCCCAGCTGTTGTCAGATCATGTTTTATATTTTCTGGTTTCTTTTTTTTCCTCTCTTTTTATGCATTTGCTCTTTATTGTGTTTTGTTTCATTTTCTAAACATGAAGATGGTTAATAGGAAAATAAAAATAGAAAGAACTTCTTAGATCATCTGGCCTTTTTTCCTACAGTTACAGGAAATGATGAGTAGATATGAAGACTAGAAAACTCTTCACTGTCATAAATCTTTGCTAAAACACACAAAAACACTTCTCACCATCCAAAACTTTTGATCCTTTAAACAAGACTCAAAACTTCAAAAACTACAACGAGCTATGGCAAGAGAGTTTGACAGGCAAACTCATAAGTCCTAGAAAAAAGCAGCCAAAGCTTCTCCAAGCAGGGAAAGGGCAAATTGTGATGCATGCAGTCAGGGCAAACAAAAGCTGGGTAAAGAGCTCAACATTTGCAGTGGTGCTGGCACTGAAAAGAAAGAGCTGTAACAATGGCAGCTTCTGTTCGAAAAAAAAATAAATTAAAAATTACCCTCCTCAAAAGAAATGGCCTTCCTCATTAAAATCTGTGAAAGCTTTGAAAATGTACTGATTTCAATATAAGTTTCAATACAGAAATGTGTCTTTTTGGGAAAACATCTTATTGGTCTGAAGAGGAAGTACGAAAAGAGGAGAGAGGAGAAAGGAGAAAGGCCACTGTATTTGATGACCAGGGAGCAGTATGAAATGATTTTTAAAACTATTTTTGGTAGTGCAATAATTATGTAATACTTAAGTAAGTGCATTGTAAATAAGGTGTCATTAGTGACATGTGAGATGAAACAAAATATTTTAAAACAGAAAAATCTCACTATATAAATTCAAAACCAAAACAATAATAATAAAAAAAGAATTGTAAATCTCAAGCACACAGACACAGCTGAGCATGTGTCTGACGACACATGTTGATAGGAAAAAGCATTTTAAGAGCTATCTACAACTATTGCAATCTTCCTCAGCTGAGACAGATATAAAGCCAACTCCCAGCATGGAGTAAATACTGTTATCTCTGAAGAATGTACTGTCACCTGCTGCTCAGCGAATGCACATTCAAGATGAACTTGACAGAGTACAATCTGACTTTCTAAAAGATTATGTTTATAAAATAACAGAAACTTAAGTCTCAGTTTAAGATTCAAATTCAGATGACCCCTTGACAGGGAGAACCAGAGCGTAAACTGAATGATGTTTCTGTGGTGGCTAATAACTTGTGTGGTGAACTGTTTAAACTTTTCTAATTGATGAGTTTCATTGGTATTCACAATTTTCCTTGAGTTCATTAAAGAGCTCCTGTTTTAAAAATTCCCACCAGACACTGTGAAAAGCTTGAGCTGTGCTTGACTTGCAAGTTTGTCCTTATTTATGAGCATCACATGCCATCAATGCTCATCAATGCCCAGAACACCAGTGCCCAATTATCCTGGATCATCTGTCTCTATACAAAAAAGTCTTCCTTGTTGGTTTGTGAAACAGCATCCCGACATGTACCAGACTCTTCAACAGTCCTGCATTCCTGTTTGGACTGCATTTCCTCTTTTCTCTGAACTCATTTCCAAGCAAAAGTGAAAATCAGTACCAATTCTGCAAAAGTTCTTCTCTCTTTATCATTTCTATAGTTCTTACTGCCTCAGAAGATGCACCCCTCAGAAATACAGCTGAATACTATAGCTAGCATCTGGTATGTTTCTGTATCTCTCCTTTCTACTCTTTGAGAGTACAGGAGGATTTTTAAAGCTGTATTTTATATAGCACCTTGTTAACTTACTATGCAAAGTCTAGGAAGTGATAAAATTTCTGGTGGACCACAGATTGTGGATAACATCTCCTGGGTAGAGATGTCACCCCAACAGCACTTGATGTGGTAAGATATCCCACTCTCTGAGCCTGTACAGAGTTTTCTAATACATCACATTCTTGCTGCACAGTGATGATGTCTTCACAAAAGCATATGATGATAAATGCTCCCCTTGGACACAAAATATCACCCTGATCTTATCTCAGACTGCTTATCTTGTTCCCAGTTCAGCCATGTTAACAAGGACTCTGTTCAACAGCTACAGCCTCTGCATTACTTATGGGAGAAAACAACTCTGCTGAACAACTTAAATCAGATTGGGTGTTCTGTTTTTTTGGGGTTTTTTTTGTTTGTTTTTTGGTTTTGTTTTGGTTGGTTTTTTGTGTCTGTTTGGTTGGTTTCCTTGTTTTGGGTTTTGGTTGGGTTTTTCTGTTATGGTTTTTTTGTTTTTTTTGTTTTTTTTTTTAGTAATGCATGAAGGGAAAAGTTCAATTGTCCCAAGAAAAAGAAAATAGCCCAGAAACTAAGAGAACAAGAGAGTATTACATGACTCACTTTTTTTTAAGCTTGCCTAATGATTTTTTGAGCGGGACACTGAAAAGGGCTTTTCCTCACTGAAGAGTCTCTAACAAGTCCTAGTTATGCGAACACGAACTGATAAAATTTCCCTGGCTTTTGGAGCTAGGTCAGACACCACACAAGAAAGAACTACTGGTTAAGTGCCTATATACAGAAATGTTTACCAGATTCAAAATATTCATATATTTAGGAGAAGATTGATTGAACTCCATGGCCATAAAGGGCTTTTCCAACCTAAATGATTCTGTGATTCTGTAAGACAGGAAAAGTTAAACCAAAGTTACTTTTTTTAGCCTGCAATCCAGCACACATTATCCAAGAAAGTGGTAGTGGACGACTTTTTATATCAGAAGCAAAAATAAAAGAAAGAAATATGAATAGCTTGGGCGGGTGCTTCTGCTGCAAGCTTACAGAAAATATCAGAAGAAGTATAAAACATAAGGCGATTTCTCCAAGTATGAGGCAAAAGCATTCAATTCACTACAGGAACACATTCTTGTTCTCCTTCAATGGCTTTACACAGAAGTTGTGTTTTTTTTTTTTTTTTTAAAGAGATCTCTGATCTATGGGTGACTAAACACATAATTAAAGCAGGCAGAAATGCAGTGAGAAGTCACCACAGCACCAGATGAGGGGCGGGGGTAGGTTGGAAGCCTATCCAACAGAGGTAGAGGAAATGCCAAGGTTTTAATTCAGAGGATACAGCTCTGCTCTCCCCTTACTTTGTCTCCTGGTTCCTGGAGCTAAACACCACTGAGATCTCGGGGGCCATAGGTTTGCGTGTGCAGCCACTTGCAGCTACACGGTGCCTCTGAGTAGCACTGTGTACAAAGGTCTCAGTTGCCTCAGTAAGTTTGTACCGCTTTTTCAAACTCTAACTGCAGAGTACATTTTCATGTGCCTTTCCGTGCATTTCAGATTTTGTTATCTTACTTTCTTTTTACTGAGAAAAATGCAGTTACTGAGTAGCCATCTGTTGTCACTGAAGCAAAACTGCCAGCTTCTGGCTATTTGGGTTCTGACACAGTTCCCGTCCATGGAGGATGACAGGTCTAGAGTGTCCCAGAATATCATAACATATATTATCTGGTGTGGCTTTCTGCTGTAGGCTTAAACCCATGTATACACAAGTAACCACGTAAGAGTTCAGTGGTTCTCAATTACTTTCGCACACATATAGCCCTCATACGCAAAGACACCTTAAGCTTTGTGGCTGTTGAGTCTGCAGAAGAGGAAACAATGTGTCTTTCACTAGATGTGCTTACTCCTTGTAATATATTAAAGTTCTTTTTGAAACCAACATTACTAGAAAAAAATATTTTACTAATTACTCATCAAGCCCAATGTTGTGGCAACAGTGGATTTTAGGTCAAATTTTATGGCTGAAGAGATGTAGCAGACACAAGACTTTGCTGCGATTGTGTTATTACATACAAAGACACTGTCCCTTGAGAAGCAAACAGATAATACTGTATCAAACACAAAATGATATAGATTTAATTTAGTTTGATTTTAATATTAATAATTAGAACTTCCTAGCTCTAATAATTTATTTTAACCTCAACAATGTTAAATTGGAAAAATATCCCACATATATGCAAAGTGTAACAAGGATGCTCTGGGTACACAAAGGAATGAAATGAGAGTTAAAATTCTACAGAAACTGTAAGCCTGAGAAAAGTAGTGTATTGGAAATGGAAGTAAGATTTCCAAAAGAAAGACCTCAGGTTGCATGGTGTTAAGAAAAAGAGCCTGAACCATCACATGCATATGTCTTTCGAATATATCAACTTTTGGTTTAATAATATTAAGTATTTATTTGTAAAAAGATAGCTCTGCTATAAAAAGGAATTAGCTGGAATGCATTTAAATGAAATATGGAATTATAAAAGAAATATTAAGAGTTGCAACAGTTTTTACTTAACCTTTTAGGTGGACATAAACCAAGGCATTCAAACTGCTTACCATTTGCCTTGTTCATTTATGAACTGCTGAATTGCATATCCAAACTGCTCTCTTGGTGGGCCAGAAAATATTTTTGCTTCCAGGAGCCCAATATTGTAGGCTTCACAGCAATTATGAAGAATGCCTGTTAACAGAAAGATTATGATTATCACAGAAGCAATTAAAGAAGAATTTTGATCCCAGTGAAAAAGGCTCTTCATCTGCGCCAGCTCCCCCAACAGAAGGAAATAAATATAGCCTTTGACACATGCTTGAAAAAACACTGTTTTCACTACAAGTACCCTGCCCATGTGAAATGCCTCTCTAGCACTCTTTATGCGTGTTTTAATACTGTGGGCAGAGATCAATGACTCATTCACTCTTTGCCTTAACAAAAGTTGCAGCGTTAGTAAAGGGAATGTTTTAGCTGAATGGAGGCAAAAGGTATGATTCAGAGGTCTCCTATCCTCCTTTACCTTAAGGCATAAATTAAGCTTATGGCACAGCAAACACATCAACAGCCTGCTGAAGTACATTAGAATAATAGACTCTTTTAGGTTGAAGAAACCTTAACCCACCACTGCCAAATCCACCAATAAACCGTGTCCCCAAGTGCCACATCTACACATCTTTTAAATACTTGCAGGGATGGTGATTCCACCACTTCCCTGGGCAGAGTGTTCCAATACTTGACAACCTTTTCCAGGAAGAAGTTTTTCCTAATGTCCAGTTTAAACCTTCTCTGGTGCAACTTGAAGTTATTTCTGCTTGTGTTATCACTTGTTACTCAGGAAGAGACACTGATCCTCACCCAGCCACAGCCTCCTTTCAGGCAGCTGTAGAGAGCGATAAGGTCTCCCCTGAGCCTCCTTTTCTCCAGGCTAAGCACCCCCAGCTCCCTCAGCTGCTCCTCACAGGATTTGTGCTCCAGACCCTTCCCCAGCTCCATTGCCCTTCTCTGGACTCACTCCAGCCCCTCAATGTCTTTCTTGCACTGAGGGGCCCAGAACTGGACACAGCACTCGAGGTGTGGCCTCACCAGTGCCCAGTACAGGGGGACAATCCCTGCCCTGGTCCTGCTGGCCACACCATTGCTGATCCAGGCCAGGATGCCATTGGCCTTCTTGGCCACCTGGGCACACCCTGGCTCATGCTCAGCTGCTGTTGACCAACACCCACAGGTCCTTTTCCACAGTGCAGTTTCCAGCCACTCTGTCCCAGCCTGTGGAGCTGCCTGGGGTGGTTGTGACCCAAGCGCAGCACACAGCTGTGGGCCTTGTTGAACCTCACGCCATTGACCTCAGCCCATCGATCCAGACTGTCCAGAACCCTCTGCAAAGGATCTGCAGCAGATCAACACTCCCACCCAACTTGGTGTCATCTGAAAATGGTCTGAGCATGCACTCGATCCCCTCATCCACCTCAATGGAGATTTCAAGCAAAATTGAGCCCTGGAGAACACCATTTGTGCCCATCCACCAGCTGGATGCAACTTCCTTTACCTCAACTTTCCATGCTCAGACAAAATGCACTAACTGTACCTGCTCATACTGTTTGAACTTTTTAGTTTGCAGCACTAGAATCAAAATGACATTATCTGCTGCATCAGAAAATAAAAATTTTTTAGTCATTTCATTATCACATTAGAAGACTTTGTTTTCAGTCCAAACAGTCTGAACAGTTGTCCAAACAGGAAAACTTAGAAATACAAACATGCAAGGTAGAACAGCATTAATAAATCATGAAACTTAACATTACAGCTCTACTTAGCTGTGATTTTGTTATCAATTGCTTTTTCTTGGGCACTTATGTGCCTAGGAATAATGGTGTGCCATTCTATGCCATTTTGGAGGGAACCAGAAATGAGGAATTGGGACCAAGTTATTTTGTAGGACATAGGGGTACACTCCTCATTCATAAGGGGTCTGATTCCTTTCTGATCTAGAGCTGTAGGTGGATATCTAGGAGAATATCCACTGGGCAGGCTGCAGGAAAAAGGTCAGACTCCCCTGAGACACTCTGCTGTGAGTAGATAACTCCTTCCCCAGCAGGGAGGTGGAAGGACTGAGACAACTGTGGGATCCCAGGAATAAGTTACAGTCCAGCTGAGGAACACCTTAGAGCTCCTGAAAACTCTCCAAAAATGGCAGTGATGGAGGAAATAATGACCTGTGGTTGTACTGTGCAGCTGCTCCCTGAGGTTCCTGGATGAGGCAGGTTCACAAAGTTGCTCATGAGTTAAACAACATCCCTCATGTTTCCCCTCCCTTCCTGTGTGCCCAGACAGAATGAGTTTTATCTGCTCTACACACAAATATGCCTCACCACAGTTATTTAGTATGAGTCATTGTGTAGTAAAGCAGTGGCCTTTTAAATAATCCCTTATAACAGGAACCCTTTAAGGAGAGATGGCATCTTAAAAATGTAAGCTGAAGTTCTAAAGATTTCTCTAGTTTTGATGGGCAGAGAGCTTCCTGTTGGTATCACTCTCTCCCAGGTCCCAGGAGCAGCTTTGGAAGAGAGGCTAGCAAGGTTAATATCAGTGTAAAACAGCCCATCACACTAGCTTAACTGTAATAGTAATAATGATAATACCATCATAGTGAAAATATTAAAATCACAACCACAGGTTTACAGGCAAAGTTCACAACCTGTAAAAAGGGTCAATATATTTTGTACCGTCATCCACAGAATTCAAAACAGAAACATCACTAGCAGAAGACTAAATACAACTCTAAAAGAGTTACTACATTTTTACCACAAATTCAAAACAGGAAATCATATATTAGTTATCTCAAACAACCACTATCTACAGCCAGCCTCTGGAAAGCAAAAAGTCATCCACTGCTAAAAGTACAGTTCCTTGAGAAACGTCCTTAGCGATAAATACATTTCCTAAGTCATGCCATTTAAGACTGGAGAAGAGAATGTGTACAGATTCATTACTCTGTGTTTTGCAATCCATTTGACACTAAACGTGCCCTCATATAATCACTCTTTATGTCTGGGTTTTGAAGAGAGGGAAAAGGTGTATTGAGAGAGAAACTGACAATTGCCAGTAATTCTTTTGCCATCTAATATGCTTGTATTTTATAAAAAAAATTTATCAGGTCATATCCTGGGGTTTATTTGTGTCTGTTGTTAAACTGTATTATTCTCAGTCAGAAATCAAGCACAATTTAGCAGTGTCCCATTCTCAAGAGGCCACAGAAAACTATACCATAGTGCCATCCTGCATGTATATATGGAGTAAAAACCCCCCACATTGTATGTTGCACATGAAAACAAAACCCTAGCTTTTGAATGAAGAAGCAGAAGCAACCCAGAATTATAAACAGTTCCAGTCTGACTCAAAATCCAATGACATTTACAGAAAAACTCTCAACTGTCTGGACTCTGTTGCATGCTTTTTAGCAAATCCCACGGCAGGCCAGATGGTAACACTGCTGAATGTCTGAGTGTGTTGGCTGGCTTTGGTGCGAACACATGGGAGGTGTTTCTAATGTATGTCCAAGGTGGGGGTTTTGTTAAATGCCACAGGCAGGGGAAAAACTTCTTCCAGAACTGGGTAGAACTACAGGGAGCAGATATGACAGCCAACAGCCTGAAGGCAAGTCCCCATGCTGGTTCAAATTCCGTGGGGTGCTGTGACAAGTCAGATGGGGTCAGGACAATGTGTGCTGGGTTAGGTGTTGCCTGCTCATCTCCTCCCTTGTCCTCTCACCTGCGTGCAGCACCCATCTCTGAACTGCCCAGGACCACTCTTTGTGTCTTGCTTTCTTGAAGCTGGGGTATTTATTCCAAGGAGCAAGGACATTGCCTGTCCCTGCACTGGGAAGCTTCAGCTCCTTGTAGTTCCTCTGGGCTTCACCACAGCTTAGAGAAGCAATGCCCTTTTTCTCTTCCCAGCAACCCACCCCTTCTACTCACTGAACCATTTCACCCATCCTTCCCATTTACCACTGGGGCTTGATTTTATTTGTTTTAAACATTTGCTCTGCTGCAGCACCAGAGCACTATTCATTGAGAGCAAAATGGAGAATTGTCTGCCCCATCACAGGTCTCTTCAAAGCTTCCTCTATCATGTTCACTTTCTGGACAGGCAACCAGTTAAGGACAGTGAAAAGAGAAGAAAAAAAAAAACAATCTTAAAACCTAGCCTCTGAAGGCACCCTGTTGTCTGCAATATTCCTATGGATCAGCTTTACTTTTGAATCACAACTGCTTTGCAAAATGAAAGTAGAAATGCTGGCAAACACAATCTGACTTAGCACAACCATTAACAAATGAACCTAGTTTCAGCATATTTCAGTCATATTTTAAATTCCACATTTTTATAATCATTACTGTTTTTTTAGATCTACTCTATACAAATCTTAGTTGGTTTGGGCCTAGCAAGAATATACTGGCAATAATATACTAGGCATCTTTCCTGCCATTTTCCTCCTTATATGGTGCTTACACTGTAAGAACATCTTTTATCCGTTTTGTACATCTATCTTAATACAGTATCAAGAAGAAGAAACACAAGCATTTGCAGCCAAAAAAAGAGAAAATTCTGTTTTCTTTAAACCTATTTTAAGTCTGTGCAAAATAAGAGGGTCTCTTATGCATTAAAAAGGAGCCAATCTTTAGAGTATCTAGGTTCAAAGTACTGTATATTCTAGGCTGGAACGATTCTGTATCTGTTGCTGCCTTCAGGCAATGAACTTTGATAATTTAAGAATCTTGAAATAAAGAAAACTAATTCACTATCTGGATTTTAATAGCTTTTAGTGACAGACTTCTACTCTGTGACCTAATGATCACGATGAGAGATTAGTTGGGCAAGTAAAAATCCACTTCCTAACTTCTGTCTGCAAATGGCACTTTATTTACAGTCAAGTAAACAGACTGTGTGGAACAAAGAAAGCCAGATACAAGCCTAAACCTTCTGAAAGCCCCTCTGCAGACTTCAAAAGCAGCAGTTTCTCTCGGCTGGGAAGGGCGGTTGGGCAGTTCAGTTTAAAGAGAACACCTTCACTAAGCAGACTACTCCCAACATCGAGTTTTAGATAAGAAATGCAAGAAAAAAAAATTACTAATGGGATAAAAGAAACTATAAGTTTTCTAGTAAACTCCAGTATCTCTTTGAGTGGTATGTTTTTTCCTGGGAATTCCCATATTTTAGCAACTGCATTATTGCAGTGTAGGTCATACTTTAACACCAGGTTTCATACTTTAACACCAGGATTTTTTCTCTCTTAGCAGCATGAAAACTAATACATGTTGTGACTGGGTACCTTTAAGTCTCAACGTGTGGGAATTCTTCTGTAACTATAAATGACATGTCTAATGATAGCTCCAATGCCTTCTGTTTGCTTTATTCTGTTTGCAGTACAAGCTGAAGCAAGTTTTAGTTAAGTAAAAGCTCATATTAGGTACATCCAATCCATAATTGTCTTGATTTGTAAGCAAAGTTCACAGCTTAAAGTGATCAAGCAGAAAATGGCCGTTTAGTAAACAATTCTTTAATGTTATGATTATAATAGTTGTCTGATTGAAACCCTTTTTTCAGATTAACCAGCATAAACCCAAATTAAATTGGATAAAAAAAAATTGGACTTTTATATATTTGATTATTTCATTTGGTGAAATAAGTTTATAAAAGTCTAATAAAATATATTGGACATATTAGTTTGTATTTTGTATTGTAAGTGTCACAATAACTGTGTCATTTGTTTTCATTCTAAATAGTAAGATTAACTATTCAATACATTTTACTACATTGGAAAGGTGATGTTCCAATTTAATATGGCAATGTATTACAAAATGTCACCATTATACAGACTCAGTTATGCCAAGTGTCACTCCTTATTAAAATATTCAGTCAAACAGAGGCATTCTCTGCTGTTGTTGTTTATAGCTTTCTATCAAACAGATCTAGCAATGACAGTATCAAGAAAAAAGAAGAGACAATGGACTTTGACTGCTGAGTCTGTAAGGATCCACCACCCACCAAGTATTAGTTTTAAACTGATCTAATATTAACCTTGCCAATAGAAAACGTCACCTTTTTTTCCTTAAGGGTATGGTGTTCTCTTCTTTGAACAACTACTAGCTATAAACCAGAAAACGTTGGTTATATAACCCAGCTAAGCAACCCTTTGTCTTTGTGAGTGAGCATTTGTGTCAGTCACGATGCCAGGAGAGCATCCTTGGCAGCTCCCCTCTGCTTGGTAGCACAGCCACTGCTCTAACCACTGCCCTTGTGCCAGCTCCAGCAGGGCAGCCGACCCCCAGAAACTCAAACTCAAAGCAGCAGGCCAACAGATTTGGGGGTGGAAGGGATAAGGATGTATTCACTAAAGAAAAGCAAGGCCATGACCTGGCACTATACTAAAACCATGAACTATGGTTTTTAGTCTATAACATGTTTTGGAGGTAAAAAATGAATTAAGAAAACCCTACTGGATTATTGTCTGCTTCCTGAAATAGTTTCTTAGATTGGCAGCCCCTAAGATTTGTGCTGCTAATATTGCCTTAATTGCTCAGTCTAACATTTTTAAAAATATCTATTCATTCCAGAAGAGGGTTTTGCTTTGCCCTTTATGTTATATTGCTCCAAGAGAGCCACTACAAATTCCATGAAGAAATTTTTTCCCTTGGTCTCAAAGATTTCTACCTCCAAAGAATACATATCAACAGGGCCCTGAAGCTTGTCAGACCCTGCTGAGGGCAGAGAAAAGAAAGGGGTGGGAGGGATGAGAGAACTTGTAGCTGTTGTTTTCCACTGACTTCGTCTCACAGTGGATGCACACTTTGGTTCAAGCTTTCTCCATGACTGAAATATTTCTAAGGGCTCTCTTTGGGGTAGATTTTCTGCTATTTTCTATTATGCAAGGTCACACTGGATCTTCTTAGTTGTCAGAGAACTTTAAAAAAAGCACTTTTGTCTCATTCTGATATGTAGCTCGCTTTTTTATTCATCTGTCTGCAAAAGTTTGCTGAAGCTGGCTCACAGATTCCAAAGTTAGTGAGGAAGTACAGACACCTACAGATACCCTTTGCACTATAATCACCTACTGTCCTTGAAATATTAGTCAGAAGGTGGAATGAACGCAGGAAAGGGAAGCAATAAAGTTATGAAAGAGGGTAGTCAAGTAGTATTTGCTTTATATGGAATATATTTAGTCTTACTTTACTGGTTTTTATTAAATGGAATGACATTTTGGTGAAAGAGTAAGGTTACTCTCTTATTATTCAGAACCTATGTTACCAGAGCCATAATCCCACTGGGATTAGTCAAGTATTCTTATAGAAAGAACTACCCAGCTTTCATAATACATTGTGTTTTGAATGCTTTATTGACAAGACTGTGAATACATGAAGGAAAAACCAGCAGGATGCAGTTACTTTAGTCTATTGAATTGCTATACGGATGTTCTTCATTGTGGCTTTCAGAAGCAACATTGTGGCTTTCAGAATTCAGACAAATTCTCACTGCAATGAGCAAAATCTTCACAAAAAAGAAACTCTTTTTTCCTTTTGCTAATGTACTAGTCTTCAGTGTGATCCACTTTACCATATTGGGCCATGTTTTTTATGCACGCACAGGTAAAGACAGATCAAGTTCTCATGTAAAAAGAGCATTTCTATATTGGTTTGATTGTTTGGGACTTTCCTGCAAATGAACATAAATATAAAATATCTTTTAAATCCGTCTTTCTATACTCAGAAATGGCCACATGGAATGGCTACATGTAAGGAAAATAAAGGACTACTTATAATTCAGACTGGAAAGGTTTATTAACCTTCACCCAGTACAGTCAAGGTAACTGAAAAAATTTTCTCATTAGTTTTCTCCTTTATATTTACTTTTCTCTTTTCTGTAATAATTTTTTTTCAATATGCACAACCCTATCAGAAGATACTCACAATGGCATATAGATACCTTTAGCTTGTATACTAAAACAGCAGTTCTATAACCACAGCTAATATGGTTTTATTTAAAACTGAACAGGTTTCTTATAGAGAAAAACCTCCTAAATAGAGACAATGTGAAACTCTGACAGGAATCAAAAGGAGTAGAGAAAGTGATTGGCAAGACACCGCTTTTTGTACTGAAAGTCAAAGCATTGTATAATCCTCACTTTGGTTTCTTTGTTGCTATTTCATTATGTTTACAGAAGCTTGAAAAAGGCAAGGCCTCATTTTACTACTTCATCTACTTGTTTTACTTTCTCTTGAGACCAGCTTTTTCTTCACAACAGCTACAATATCTCAAACTATTTAATAATTAACAGAAAGCTTAATATTTCGAGTAGAAATAAATTATAGGCAAAAAAGCCTCCCCCACATCCACCACTCAGAACAAAGGAGAAACAATGCCCCCTTTAGTAACAATCCTCCCACCCTTCTTCCTCCCCTCCTTTTCAGCAAGTTTTCTTGGCTTTGTTAGCCGACTACTTCTTCCTGGAAATAGGTCAATTTCCAGCCTGAGAGCCTCCGAGTGTGTGAAAGCCTGAGTCACTGCCTTTCACTTGCAATGGTTTGGAATGCAAGAAACTGCACTGGGGAGTTATCAATAACCTGCTTTAAAAGCAGCCCAAACATGATAGGACATAAATTGTGACTCAAAAGTTTGAGAGACAATGACAACCAACTAGGAGCTGTCTATTTTATTGTTCTGACACTGCTGCAGAGTAAGAAATCTAAATAAATTTACCCACAATGTCACTGGTTACTCTACAAGACTTGTCTTACTTCTGATAACTCCCTACTTGTGGCCCAGCTATTGGCCTCCCCAGCTCCCAGAACAGACAAACTGCTCTTCATCTGGAGTTAGGAAATCCAGAAAATCTACTTTACACATAAGGAATGATTGCAAATAAATACTTAGGAGCCGTTCCTGCAGGACTGACAACTTCCTATGAGTTTTTAATAAAGACAGCAAGTATTCAAGCCTACTCAAATTTATTATCCTGCCATGTTTCCATCTATGTTTTCAGTGGGGAAAACTTTATTTTACAGAAAATTCACATAAAATCCATCTTTTTATTATGACATGCAGTTTTTCTTTTACGTTGGTACAAACAGGATTGTTCAACTTTGTCTTTAGAGTACCACCATTTTTCCTCAAGACCACAAAGAGATTAAAAGTATGTGAGGCTATACACACATATATTTTGTTTATGCAGTTGTCACTGGCCTTCACAAGCAATGATGATAAACACAAAAAAATTTGCATGCTTCCCTATGATAAAAATTGACTTTCCAAGTGGCATTTCACTCCAGTAGTTTCTCTTCCCTTGTCCTCCACATTATCATTGGTTACATTTTCTCTTTTTAAAACCAGGCATATTTCCAAATATAGTCAGAGAAGCATGGGCCACATTACGACTGTAAGAGAGGAAATGCATGTCATCACACTGAAAGCAAAGTGGCTGCTATCTGTATACCCTATTTGCCACTTTTTCTCCTCTCAGCTGCTATGAAAACATGGTTTTACAAAGAAAAATGTGTGTTTTCAAACAAATATCAACAAGGTAAAGCAACCACAGGTGTCTGTACTTCCTTACCCGTATCACACTCTAGGCTATATGTAAACTACAGTGTATTATAATATATTATATTGTGTATTATATCATATTGTATCACTGCTAAATGTGACCTGAAAGGCTAAACTAGAAAAAAGCTGAGGGACTTGTCATCACCAGCCATCCCTCTGCCACTTCAGTGTAACAGCCTGGAGCATGAAGACAGCAGTGGCTCCAATGATTGTGCCATCATGCCATTTTCAGGACACCATATTTAAGACCCTGTTCCTCCCTCACTGCTTCTGAAGCTATCTGGGAGCTTAGCTCTCTGTACTGTGCACAGACAGCCACAGAATTAACAACCTCAGCTGTAAAAAGTTTGCTGCATCAGCTTCCTGCAACATGAAAACCTCCAAGGCACCACAGGATATATAACACAATACTTGGAAGAGCTATAATTATCAGGACATTTGTTCTCCCATGCCAGAAGTAATGACTGCTTCTCTCCTTTGATTTTAATGGGAGCTCATGGCTGGGCATCCTGAATGGTAGGCAGGTGGTCCCAATCACTCACCTGAAATTGCACCTTAATGCACCTTGAAATGATCAATTCTGGCACCAGATAATGCGTAGGCAGAATTTGGGCACATTAAAATCAGGAAAACAATCCAGGAAGCCCAGACTTCAGTACTGCCTAACCCACAATGAACCTAAAATTACCTGTCACTTAGGTTTCATTACACCAAGTTGCATGAAAGTTTAGAATACGAATCAGGTGTAGAAGCAGCCCTGTCTAAGAGCAAAACTTCCTACCCTACTGTTAACCCACTCTGATACAACAGTAAGATGCAATAAAGGAGTTTCAATTTCATTATTTTTACTTGGAAATAATTAAATTATTTAAATAAATAGCTAAGTAAATTCTTTTTTTAATGCACAACCAATTTACCAAATGTGAATTGCATGGGTAGTTGGTCCAAAAGAGCCAACTCAGAATTCCTGGTAGCAAAGACATTTCTGGAAAACGTTGAGAGGTAAATCTACATCAATGCCAGCCTCAAGGGAGAATTAAACCCATATTTCCCAGGTGACTATTATCATTACTTCTGAAGCAGCTACTTCTTGAAAAAAGCTGAACTCGACACCTGACTCCCAAAATTCTTCCCCATCCTTGAACACAGTAGAAGGAAGCACCTCATGCAGGTGCCCGAGAAGGATGGAGTTCAAGCACCCTGGATCCACCTCTCAGCTGCAGGAGCCTTCCTGCTTTGCAAGTTGTTTTTTCGTGCATTTTAAAGTGCTGAGTCCAAGGCACCTAACCCTGCACTCTGGGGCAGGGGGACTATGTTTTAGGTGAAGAGGTGTTGCGGCAGGCACTCTCCCAGCCCTTGGCTCACACACCAGACTGGGCCTACCCAGACGCCAGTGATCAGGTTGGTGAAAGGCTATCTCTAGTCAGAGTTCAGAAGGAAGTTATCTCCTTTTTTTGTAAAATGCAGCCATTGTACATTTCAGGGGCAGGGAGAAAGGCCCATGTACATTTAAGAAGAGTTTTCTGGAGATAATACTTGCTTCCACAAAAGCAAAACAGTTGCTTTTTTGTCTTCACAGAACCAAAGTCTATTGAAGCTGTCAGCTTCTCAGAAGGACAACTCCAGAGACTCAAGTACTTTTTTACTGTTCAATATGGTGAATTGGCTTTTGGAAACTTGAAAGGGAAAACAAAAAATCAAAAAAGCCCTAATCAATCCTTG